>OZ020279.1:1170034-1251146 GCA_963971205.1 Aethes cnicana | reverse complement strand
CGATTCGACGGGCGGTCACGCGACGCCGAAGTGCTGGAGGCATTCATCGATGCAGTAGAAGTATACAAGGAGTGCGCCGACGTGTCCGACGAGCACGCGCTGCGCGGCCTCTCCATGTTGCTGACCGACGAGGCGGCGGTGTGGTGGCGCGGCGCGCGCGGCGACGTCGCCACGTGGCCCGCCGCCCTGGCGCGCCTGCGGGCCGCGTACGGCGTCCAGCGGCCCGGGTACCGGGCGCTTCGAGAAATAACGGCGTACGAACAAAAGGAAAGTGAACGTGCGGAAGTATTTGTGTCTAAAATAAGATCTTTACTAGTGAAATTGCCATATAATGTTCCCATGGAAATGCAAGTCGATTTAATTTACGGGTTACTCCATAGGCGAATAAGAAAGCGATTGTCTAGAGATTTATGTTGTAATGTAGAAATGTTGTTAGAGAAGGCGAGACTTGTGGAGGATTCCATATGCGAAATTAAAACCGCTTTGATATGTCCCGCGGGCGGGAATGTAAACAATAACAACTTGAACTCGACCGTACCTACGGCGAGCGGCCACTTGAGCGCTACTACGAGTTCGCATACTACCATAGGTCACAAATCCACTTCTAACTCGAACGAAATTCCTAAGCGGGTACGTATAAAGTGTTCATTCTGCAAGTCCTTTGGGCACTCTGTCAATGAATGTCGTAAGGTTAATAAAGTAGCCGATGATAATAAGGGTACGAATAATCCGATACGGTGCTATGGATGCGGCCAGCCTGGGGTGGTTCGGTCGAAGTGTGATGTGTGTTCGAGTAAGTCGACGACCGCCAAACCAGCCGATTTCAATGTCGTAAACGGCGACTTTTACGCTGCGACATCGCACCCATTGATAACTATAGGTATAGTAGGTAAGGTAGGAGTAGCGATAGTGGACACCGGGGCTACACACTGCGTGGCCAGCCCAATGTTGTATTCGCTGCTTGTAGATAGCGGCGTGTGTTTTCATGAAGCGGAACGCGTCATTGGTCTTGCCGACGGCTCGCGACATGCGAAGTCGGTTAAGATTGCTACGGTAACTGTCACAGTAGGTAAGCGCGATGTCGATACTGAGTTTTGGGTGTTCCCTGGTGATGAGACTAGGACGCTTCTAGGTCGCAATTTCATCGCAAACGCTGGGATAGTTATAAATATAGCCCAGGAAGGTTGGTATTTTGCAGACAAACCGGAAGAAAACTTCCCGTTCGAGAACTCTTACGCGCTGTGTGACACGGCCGTAATAGACACCTTAAACGAAGCCTGCGACGTATCCTTGCGTCCAAATGAGGGGACGGTTCTATCCCCCGAGCAGAGGGCTGCACTCAACGAGTTTCTACTCGAGAGGGTCGGCCAGTTCGCTTCAGAGGGTCCTCCCACTGATTTCGCGGTGCACACAATTAAGGTAAGTGACACACAGGAACCAATAGCGTCTCCTCCGTATAGGTTGTCACCGCCGAAGAAAGAGGCACTCGAGAAAGAGCTGCATAACCTCGTAAGCTCAGACGTCATAGAAGAGTGCGAGTCTCCATGGGCGTCGAATGTAGTTCTCGTCAAGAAGAAGGATGGCGGTTGGAGGTTATGCATAGACTACCGCAAGCTGAACGCGGTTACCGAGCCCGACCGCTACCCTCTTCCGAGAATCGAAGACATTCTTCACGCCGCTAAAACCGCTAAGTATATGACAACTCTTGACCTCCGAGCGGGTTATTTCCAAGTGAGCGTAGACCCTAACGATAGGGATAAGACGGCTTTCACGACGCCGCTCGGCACATACAGGTTCAAACGCATGCCAATGGGTTTGCGCAACTCAGGAGCTACGTTCCAGAGGCTGATTGACCGGTTTAAGTCCAACCTTCCCGGGGTCACTCTGTTGGCCTACCTGGATGACTTGTTGGTGTTGTCTGACCAGTCTTTCGAAAAGCACCTCGCCGATCTCGCTGCTGTATTCAACCGGCTCGCCATGTTCAACCTGCGCGTTAACCGCGAGAAAAGCCATTTTGCGAGGGAGTCCGTGAAATTCTTAGGGCACGTTATACTGCCAGGCGGTATACACGTCGATCCCGGTAAGACCTCGGCCATCGCGGACATGCCGACTCCTCGAAACGTAAAACACCTTAAAAGTTTCTTGCAGACCTCGAGCTGGTTTCGACGGTTCATTCCGAACTACGCCGAGGCTGCTAGACCGTTGACCACTCTCTTAAAGAAGGCAAGTGTTTGGCAGTGGGGCTCGGAACAGCAGGCTGCTTTTGACCGCATCAAGCAATTGCTGGTTTCGGCGCCGATCCTTCGTCAGGCTGACGTGACGTTGCCTTTCATCCTCAGAACCGACAGCAGCGGGTACGCTATCGGAGCTGCTCTTCTCCAGGGGGAGGGAACCGATGAACGCCCTGTGGAATACGCTAGTCGCCTCCTGGCGGCAGCAGAGAGGAATTACAGCACGACAGAGAGGGAGGCCTTAGCCGTCGTCTGGGCAGTTTCCAAATTCAGGGGGTACATAGATGGGGCCGATGTGATAGTCCGGTCCGACCATCAGCCACTCCGTTGGTTGATGAGCATGAAGTCCCCGAGCGGTCGATTGGCAAGGTGGGCCCTTAGCCTCCAGGAATATCACCTCAAGATTGAGTATACGCCAGGTAAGAGCAACGTACTAGCCGACACCTTGTCACGACCGGCGTGCACCGAGAATGCCGACTGCGATCTATGTTATGCTGTAGCCGAAATGCCCTCTCGTAGCCCAAAAGACGTGCGCGAGAATCAGCTTCAAGATCCGGAAGTGACCAAGATCGTCGAAGCGCTAGAATCCGACGATCCCTTCAGGGGGAGGATTTGGGCTGACAAGGGGTATGTACTTACCGAAGGAGTGCTGTATCGTTACGGCCCTGAAAATGAGGAAAATGATGACGCTAGCTTGGTGGTTCCCCAGCAAGAGCGCGAGAAGGTGATGGCTGAATACCATGACGCACCCACAGCTGGTCACATGGGGGCAGAACGTACCTTGCAGCGCTTGGTGGGCAAATTCTACTGGCCAGGAATGCGTTCTTACGTCACGCAATATGTCAAAAATTGCGTGCCTTGCCAGCGCTATAAGGCTGATAATAGGAAACCAGCTGGGTTGCTGCAGACGCCGCCGTTGACGCGTCGCTTCGAAGTGCTGGCCGTCGATCTCTTCGGTCCCCTTCCTGAAACAGATAAAGGTAATAAATGGATACTAATAGTAGAGGATACCTGCACACGATGGGTAGAGTTGTTCGCTCTTCCAACAGCTACGAGTGAAGAATGCGCCGTGGTGTTGGTCTCCGAGGTGTTCTTGCGGTACGGAGTTCCTAGACGCCTTGTGAGCGACAATGGTGTCCAATTTATAAGCGAGGTGATGCAGCAGGTGTGTCATGCGATGCGCATCACGCAGTCGTTCACCTCCTATTACCATCCAGAGGCAAACCCAGTGGAACGCAAAAACCGGGACCTCAAGCCACAACTGGCTATCTTAGTAGGTAAAGACCACGCAACTTGGGATATCCATCTATCTGCAATCCGGTTCGCGATGAACTCTGCAATCACGACCGGCACAGGATATTCACCTGCCTATTTGAATTTTGCACGCGAGATGCGTGCCCCTGCCGATGCACTGTCAGACATGCGGGCTATCATAGAAAATGATAATCACGTAGGAAACATCACAAGTCATCTGAAGAAGATGTCGTTGGTGCTCGTTGATGCGCGTGACATCCACGAGAGTGCTCAGGCCACACGTAACCAGTACGCCAACGAGCATCGTCGTCCAGCTCCGGACTACCAGGTCGGTGATTTGGTTCTACTAAACACTCAAGGATCAAATGACACGAACAGAGGGCAAACACCGAAGTTTATACCGCGCCGTGATGGACCATATAAGGTCCAAGCTGTGCTTAGTCCCACTACGTACACTCTTGAGCGGCTCAGCGACAGTACAGTACTTGGTAAGTACCACGCCTCAGTGCTGACGCCCTTCGTTGGACCCATCCAGGCACCCGTACAGGAGAAACGTAGGAGGGGTAGACCGCGTAAGAACTAACCCGATCGCGGGGACGTTCGTTCGGGTTAGAGGGGGAGTATAGCGACCGTACTGTACTTAGTTGCCATGGCAAGACGCACCCCGCCTCCCCGCGCACACGCCCGCGCCGCGGAGACGTTAGATATAGCCATTGAGTCGGCCGTTTTGTTTTGCACGTTCCGCATGCGCTCCGCGACTCTCGCCTCTCATTAAGTACTTGTTTTTGGTGGAACTGCGTGTTTTCTTCAGAAATACCTACACCACTAAACTCGTATATATACGCGTTGAATTGAGAACCTCCTCCTTTTTTTTTCGTCGGTTGAAAAATATAACGGATTTTTGTCACAATTTTTAATTCTGGTTTTAATTTTGACTTCTGAAGTGAATCATTAGACAAACATCGAATGAAAAAAAGCATAGATTATGGTGATTTACTTTGCAACGCCATCAAATACCCAAACAATTTCTTTACAACTCTTTCCAACAAGCAGTAACAGAGTGAATGGGTAATGAAATAGGTACCTACTGAAATTTAGAGTTAACGAGGAACTGCTACAACCCTCCAGTCAGCTCCACAGATTCTTCGGATCCTAAAACTATGCGAATTTTTTTATAAGTAGTTTTGCTTACTTAATAAAATGGGTGCACCAAATTTAAAGGGAATGTAAGCTGTAACTTTTGTTTTAAAAAAAAACAGAAGTCTATTCGTAAAAACAATCGAGATATGAGTAAAACCGCGAAAAATGGGACCCTCTACCAGCTACAATAGACTCTAACAGCAAAGCCTCTATCGTTCCGTATCTAAGTTACACTGTAACTGGTAACAAACTTGGTCTAAGAATATTGACTTGAAAAATAGGCACTGCAAGTGTCCTAGAGTACTTCTTGTTTAAATAAAAATAAAAGTTATACTTATTTGTGTATGGAATACTCACTTTTCTTCTCCTCTAAATTCATCTTTAGCTTCTCCATCGCCGCTCCGAATTACGAATATCGAAACACGCGCTCGCATCTCGACTACTGTAGGTCTAGTGTATTTTTTACACCAAAAATGCAAAACGATGTCACGAAGTTATTCGAGTAAACTATTCACGATCAGTTTTGTTTTAACACGCGAGTGTAAGCTTCAACTTCGGGCTCGGTTTGTTTTTACCTCTTCTCACATGAGTGTAAATCTTTATTTGCGCTAAACGCATCGAACGCGTTTTAGTTTATTCATCATTTTTGTATGAGAACACAAACAGCACCCCTAGCGGCAAAACATGGAGTCAATTCAGCGAGTGACATTTACTTTACGAAAACGGATGTGAATTCGTTTACACGTTTTCTGACTAACTGCGAGTGTAAGCTCGTATTTGACAGTTTGAAAAGTAAATTAAACGAAACGCAAGAAGTAAAGTTACTCACCCGACTTTATCACGTGAGAACGTGAGAACTTAGGTTTTCGAACCTGTCGAATCCAAATTTACTTCAAAATTTTAGATTTTTTAAGTGAAATAAATGATATATGTATGTCGTCTATGTCTTAATATGCTTGTATTGTGTTCTTGAGATATTTTTTACTAAGTATGTTATTTATTTAAGCTTCTTCGCATACGTATAAGTGTGTCTTTCTTTTTTAATGATGAGATACTCCACGTTTGTGACGAATATACCTATAACTATGTACTTCGATTTGGTTTAACAAAAAACTAAATTACATAAATTACTCCGGGTTGCCTAGAAATTTTAGAAAATGTAGGTAACTTGGCAACACTTATGGGCATTTTGACAATTTTGACAGAAAAAACCTGAAGAAACGCAAACGCGATCGAGACGTTATAACTCACTGCCTTCCGTCACATATTTGACATTGTCATGATTGACGTTTACCAAGCCTCCTCAAATTTGATATTAATGATAATTTAAATGTTTATTATTGAATAATTGCCGGCCTGAGGCCAATATTTTGATAATGGCGAAGTGTCCAAGACAGAAACCATCAATTTTATAGTGTATAGCGGATGTCGCAAAGTGATGGTGACAATACATGAACGTGTGCGAGAACGGTGTTGACAAATGCACTCAAAGGTTAAAAATGAACGTTTTACGAATAGTTTACTCGAAGTGTTTGGAGTTGAGAAGATGGACGTTGACGTTTGTTTCACCTCAGCCTCACCAAGTTTACTTGATTTATCTTTTATATCGTACATTAATTGTTTCCTCCATACAATGCTCGGCCCGTAGGCCATACTTGAGAGTGGCAAAATTGCCTTGCATATACTTGGAAAGAAGCCATTATATAAGAGAACAGAAGAGAAGAATTATATTTTAAGATCCATACTTTGAATTGAGCCAAATTTCTTGTAACGTAGAAAGAATTGGCGCAGCTCGTGTTACTTTTATCAAATACAAAGGAGAATGCGTGCATAGAAGCAAGAAACAGTAAGTATTAGACATAATAATAGTATTTATTTTTATTTGACATATGCAATACCCACTGCTGGGCACAAGCCTCCTCTCATCGCCAGAGGGTTTGGGCCCTACACAGGCGCAGTTTGGATTGGGGACTCACACATGTACCTACATTCTTGAATTACTTCGCAAATGCGTGCATGTTTCTTTACGATTCACTATGTTTTCGTTCACCGAAAAGCCAAGTAGTAGGTAATTTTGCACAAAAGTAACTCAGAGATGCGAGCCGGATTCGAACGCCCGCCGATCCTCTGCATGAAGAGTTCTATAGGTGATGGTATGGGTGAAATATGGTTCCGAATGGAGGACCGATCACCAGACTGATCCAGGCAGTCGTCCCCTTTCATAAATAGGTGATGGTGGCCTAGTAGTTGGCCACCATCACGGCTTCAATTAAATACCTAATATACACTTACATTTTCTTTCAGTGTTCCTTCTGGCTCTGCCCCAGCAAGTCAAGTGGAACTGTGGCAACTTTAAGACCAGACCCCGTGGCTGAGCCAACTGCTGATTCCTACCAGAATTTCATCAAGTTTTAAGTAGTTTAAACACTAATAAATCATGCTATATATTCCATTGAGTTTATTATTGGTGTTATTTACTGTAAGTATGTATATTTCTTTAGCAAATGTCAGCAACTAGCAACTGATCGATCAAAGCACAACCGAAGCTACTAACCGCAGAAAGCTGAAATTTGGCATATAGGTTCCTTGGGGAATTGGGGGGTGTTACTAAGCATAGTTCCCGCGGGAACGCTCCGAATTCCACGTGAATGAAGTCACCGTCGGAATAAGCTAGATTGATATAATGCTTTTAGGTATTCGCATCAGTCAAGAATGTTGGCCGCTCTATTTAGCTATAAGTACCTACTAAGCCACAATTTTGCATTTATAGTATTTCCCTTTACATGATTTATTTAACGTTAATCTACCACATATGTAGCGGGAGTGGTGATGATGAGAACAAACTACTTTCTTGGTTAGTTTCAAGTTGATTTATTTCATAATAATTTAGAACGCTTAAATGGGTGGGGCTCACAAGAATGTGCCGTCACACACTGGAAATTCTTGTGAGCATCACCCAATATGTACTTATGTCTACTGAAACGATACTCCATGACACGGCCTATCTCTCTTCCGTGCCGTGCCTTGTGGACGATGCCGATGGTGCTGGCACAATCCTCCACGCCTGGAAAGACTATTTCTATATCGACTACGTCGCGATGTACGCCTCTTCATCGTTCAGCAAAAAGGCTGGTTTCAAGCGACCGATTGATTCGCACGTCGCTTTGCCTTCTCTATTAATCAGGTTCCCACGCTTTGCTCCTCCTCTCAACCACTATAAATGGGCCATCATAAGGCGGCGTTAGAGTAGGGCGGAGTATGACGCTTCTTACGCTTCTTGTGAACATTTCTGTAATTGGCCTTTCCCTTCTTGGACCGAGACAACATTAGCAATACTTAAGTATCTTCCCTTAAACATCTCTGTAAAACTATCGTAGGAACAGTTCCTCATTAAAAAACATTCCTGCGGTAGCCTAATCGGTATTCCATATACTTTCCTCGCAGCGCTATATCCGGTTTCTTCCTGTAAACTATGCTTGTAAACAACTCCTAAGTCCCAACTATAATATGGTAGGAAACTCTTCAACCGAGTTCTCTCTTTCGCTTCTTGCCCAAATACTAGCTATACAGATAGCCATGTAGGCAATACCAGCAATTTTGTAAGGAACTGAAAAGCCCTGCATGCCGCGTGTCTTCTAAATTTTATCTCCATGTTTAGTATCTTCTATTCTATTCTATATAAATTAATGGCTTCTGTCTTGGACACTTCGCCAATATCAAAGTAAGGGCCACAGGCCTGCAAGTTGTTCGGTAATAAAGGTAAATGTACGGTGTAAATGGTTAATAAAATAAAATTGAAGAGACTCAACCAGACTAGTATCTTCTATTCTATTCTATTCTATATAAATTAATGGCTTCTGTCTTGGACACTTCGCCAATATCAAAGTAAGGGCCACAGGCCTGCAAGTTGTTCGGTAATAAAGGTAAATGTACGGTGTAAATGATTAATAAAATAAAATTGGAGAAACTCGACTAGTATCTTCAAAAATGTTCAAACTATTAGCCTGACAGTGACCTTGACAGATCGAATTGCGTATACTACTGCGTTTCTGTCATACTAAAAGTCACTCGAAAACGTGAACGTTTTCGTTTACTCACTTACTCGCTCGTCACTCCTTCGTATTAATCAAAATACACTCGCTAAACCTTGTTACAAAACGTACCGTTAGGGGCGCTGTTCAAGTTTTCATACAATCTTGATGTAAACGCAAACGCGGTCGAGAAGTATTTTCCAGGTCCGAAAAATACACTTGAGGTACTGTATTTAAAATTGTCTATCGGAAAGCAAATAATGACGTAGATACAGGGTGTTTAATATTCTTGATAATTTTGATATATGACGGTGATATTACTCGAAGAACTAGAACTCTGGCCGTTGGAACAAAAATAGAATCGAACGGTGTCCGATTACAGGACGACAACCTGGTGAAGGCCACTCACTGGAATCTAGAAACCCTACATACTCGGAAATAAATCCAGACCAGATAGATATATGTAGAAATATTTCTTCATCGGGATTATTTTTTGTCTAAATGATGTTAATGAGAATTCCGAGACAGGTCTTATATTGGATTAAGAAAATTTTAATTTCATAATATTTTTGATATATTTTTCTTTTAATACACACGCTTATTTCTCATGTACCTACCTTGTAACAGAAACTATATAAAGGACGAACAATTTAATCGTCCGACGTTTGAAACTCAATCCTGTTTCCATAAGCACAAGGTTCCAAATTGTTCGACGACAGCAATCATCTAAATACACATTAGTGCCCACTACGCCGTTTATCATTGTTATCTATCAGACTCATAGTAATTAATTAAATAACCTGTCACGAATAAGTTAGTACGAGAAGAGTATGAACTGAACTAAAGTTGATTGACCATGCGAGTAGTTACTTACATTTGTCACGTAATTTATATGAATATGCTATTTCTTCTTGCATCTTGGAATTTCATATTACTCTTAGGATCCGCCAGGGATGTATTTCTAAATGCTTAAATCTTTTATCTTCCTGTAAAATCGAAAGATGAACTTCGTTGATTGTTTTTTTTCTAGGTACCTACTTATATCAAAATTCCAAAATAACGATACCAATTAACAAATATTACAAAACTTAAATTGCACAAATACCCGTCACGTATGTACTTACTCTTCACCTGTCACCACCCCTTTTCGAGAAGATCGCAAGAACGATTAATTCTCAAGACTCTAGAGAAGGTTCTGCTTACTTCCTTTGGTTCGACCTCTCAAAGGGGATATCTGCATTGAAACTCGAGAGGGTCTATTTGTTTTATTTATACAGGTTGGCCTAAATGTTGAAACTCACAAACTGATGTGCAATTTTTTATACTGAGACCTGGATAGGTACCTAATCTGTTAGTTATTTATGATGCTTCAAAACGTAATCCTACAATATTAAGTCTCTCAATCTGTCAACGAGTGGAGCATTTACTTTTACTTTCAGCTGGTTCTGTAGCGGGAGTTCAAGGTTAAACAATTAAACCACTTAATGGATTTAAATATTTATTATTTCTCTAAAACAGGGCGATCGGTTTCCTTTTGCGGCGTTTTAGGCACACTCATCTCCTCGAGCTCCAATTGATTGGCATCTGAAACATTTACATAAACACCGTTTGATACGAAATAGACGAATACGAAATTTGTATTAAAGTTTTAGTGTTCCCATAAAATGGTTCTTTTGTTAGACTCAAAAACATGACATTCATCCAAATGGTACTGTTTACTGACTTGATGGGCAAAAAATCACAGATCGGAACAGATGGAGGTGCGTGAACAGCCCAAAAGTCGCAAACACTGCGTCAGAACCGAATTGAAACATTGACATGCTCATATCTCATGTAGGCTAGGTACGTATAGTCGATCCTGCGCGCCCTATCAAATGCGGAGTCGGCATTTGTTGGGTTTTTAGTCGGTAGCCGGGACATACCCGGCAGTCCGTCATGCCCGCCTCGGTCCCCCGGCCAGGTCGGATGCGTAATGCATTTTCCCAAGGTAAAAAAAGTACGTACCGTTATGGTATCCAAACTTGATCCCCTCAAGGCGGTCCCACGAGGCGCGCTCCCCGCGGCCGAGCGCGGTGTACAGCACGTTGCCCGCCACGCTGAAACTAGCCAGGGATAGGAAAACTGCGCGCCAACGATTGAAGTCCGTCTGTGAATGGAACATTTGGTATTAGCAAGTTTAATGTAATTTTTAAGCAGTAAGTTGATATTGGCAAGTCACTTTGCAAAATCTTTCAGCGAATGTCAATTCTTGGCACCTTTGCGCTTCTGTAAACGTTTTGATTTACCCGCACTTTAGACAAAACTGATGTGAATGGAACATTTGGTATTAGCAAGTTTAATGTAATTTTTAAGCAGTAAGTTGATATTGGCAAGTCACTTTGCAAAATCTTTCAGCGAATGTCAATTCTTGGCACCTTTGCGCTTCTGTAAACGTTTTGATTTACCCGCACTTTAGACAAAACCCATTGATCTGTCTAGAACAAATTTGAAGATTGATACTAATCATACGTGCACTATACGAATGCAAAAAAATCAGCAAATGGAATTATATGTCATTGTCACTTTCTATAGTTTTAAGAGAATATCTTAATGCACAGTGTAAGCCGTTGTGGCCTAGTGGTTCGACCTACCGCCTCTCGTGCAGAGGGTCGGGGGTTCGATCGCGGCTCTGAGTTTACTTTTGTGTGAAATTCAATTTTAATTTACCACAGCTTTGCTTAAAGGAAACCTTCGAGTGTGAAGTCCCCAATCCGCACTGGGCTCGAGCTTTAGACAGAGCATAATTGTTGACTTCACGCAAAACGTCTGCTCGGGCTGTCCGAATCGCATGTCCAGTTCATGTATGACGACGCTTACATCTTTCGCTGAACCCTCTCATCATGAGAGGATGCCAGTGCCCAGTAGCGAGATGTAAATAGGCTGATGCGGTGGTGGTAATGCGCAGGAGCTTACGGGGTCGCTTCCAATAATGGAGCCGGTGACGAGCGGTACTCCCGCGCCCAAGATGGCGGCTGCTGCGCTGGTCAGCGTCAGTAGGGTCCCGGAGAAGTTCTGGGATAAACTCCTGTGGTTCTCCTGTGAAGAAAATATACAATAGGTGCGAGCTGAGACCTGATGTTCTGTGTGAGAGCTCACTTATAGTAAATTGTAACAATAATAAGCTAAGTTCTTTCGTACCAAGAATCCGGAGAATTGAAACCCAAGCAGGCTTAGCGCTCCAATCAACAGCATTGTGTGGAGGCTGCCCGGGCGCAGGCTGGAAGCCACGGTCAGTCCGATCACCGAACCGAATGCTCCTGGAAATGAGGCAAGTAATTAAAGGCTATAGAGCTTTAATCTACTATGTAAAACTCTTCTGTGTGTCTTACCCTGGGTCTTTAACTGTCTCTACGGGGTCAAGCGAAACGTTGTGACAATATTTTACCCACAAAATCAGCTATCGATTCTAAGCATGTTTTTTAGGTTTTTTTTTTGAGTTGGTAAAAATAATAATTTGGTGTGGGATTCGGGTATCGTTCATACTATCAATCCCTACTGGGCCATAATTTTTAACTGACTCTAAAAAACTTGTTTTTTTTTTTTGAAAAGCTGATTCTGCGGGTTATATCTCGTCACAACGTTTTGCTTGACCCTAACGATTTGGATGACATTTGCAAATACATGATCTAGAGCTACGTCTCATGTCTGGAAAAAGTCATTTTAGTGCTGATAATTTATTCGTAAATCTTACCTAAAGCATTTATCAACTTCCTATAATAGGTGGTATTGAGCACGTAGCTCATAAAGCCCGTATTATACACCCACTCGATGGTCGGCGAAGTGGCCAGGTACATCAACCACATCCCAATGAAGGGTAGCATCGCTTGTACTGATGCCTGAAATTAACAGACAGACAAATCAATAGATAAGTAGACTTTAATATTAATGATCTGTTTGCTTGAAGATAGGGGATTGTGTGTTGTGAATGTTTGTGGTTTTGCGAGGGGATGGATTAGCATCCAGCAGTATGGATAGCTATACAGACGACTTTTCGAAATTGTAACGATAGTTCGTTATATTATGTTGTTTTTAATATTGCAGGTAAATGTAACTTTGGAAATTTCAAGCCTACTGGACGATAAGTAATTACGTTATAAGAAAAAAATATGACCTCACATCTTTCAAGGGCATCCCCGACATCTGCAAATAATACGGCACATCCATGAGGAAGAAGACAAATATTGCGTTCGAAGCTGCGTGCGCGCCGACCAACGCCCAAAACGACGACGAGCTCAGAATTCCGCGCCACGGGATCGAAAGGGGTTTCTGAAACGGAAAATAATTGGACAAAGTCTTTTCCTATCTATACCTAGTTTCAAGACCACTTCCGCTGTTTGATATCAGTGCCAGTCTATTCCTTGATGTTCTGGGGGTAATAAAATCTTTCCGATCTTATGATAGGAAAGATTTCAGTGCCCCAATTAAACAAACTGGTTTCTGTTTAATTATTCATAGAGAAATATTTGAAAGGCAAAATGAAATCGATCTCTGATAATAAGAGATCGATTTCATTTTGTCTCAAGGAGTCCATTCTGAACTACGAAAGGAAAATTACTAGGAAAGCCAGTCCTGGAAGCGTGTGATTTATTTCTCTTAACTAGTCTTTTGAATGACTTACCTTCGTACAGAACCCCTTGGCTTCCTCAATGTACTCGTTCTCGTCGTCACCCACCGCCTGGTGCTGCCGCGGCGTGGAAGCAGTCAGCAGGCCCCACACGACACAAGCGGAGAGCGCGGCCATCGCCTGGGCGTAGCAGATCAGCTCCCAGCCAAGACGGGCTGTTGATAGCGCGCCAGCGCAGGGAAGCGCCAGGATCGTGCCTAGTAAAGCTCCTGAAAACATTTCATTGATTTATATAAATCAAGTAAGTCAGAAATGTGAAGACATGGTAGTTAATGTAGAAAGTCGAGTGGCCTATTCTATTCAGTCTATTGCAGGGCACGGATGACCGATGGAGTCGATAAAATTATCTTGAGGCGATGTAGAAATCAGGAATGTTTATAAATTATCATCCAGATGTTTTGTTAATTCAAGCCCAGCTCCCACATCTGATTAGACTGGGGTACGAAATTTAATAGGTACTTCTATGCGTTTCAGCAAAAAAAGCATCGTCAGGAAGCCGTCCTACATTGCGAAGCACTGACACTCTCTCGTGATGAGAATACGCCTTTTTTTAGAATTTACGCCGCAAATTGACTATTGTGGTGGTCTATTTACCTCCGTATACTATACTGCTGAAGAAATTCTTCTCATTGGGAGGCATCCAGTTGTCTATCATGACCCTGTTTGCTGGAGCCAGGAACGCCTGTGACATCCCTAGTAAGAACTGCGCATTGCAAACTGCTATCCATCCCCCCTGAAAGAAGAAAGAAAGTACGAAATTAGTAAGACGTGAAAACAAAAGTAGTTTGCATTCGTAATCGGTTACGAGAGCTGACTTAAACTGACTGGCACTTAAGGCAGCAAAATTGTTAAAGACTTTTCGTAAAGAAACTTCGTCTATAATGTAAAAAACCATACATTTTAGTATGCATTGCAAAGCTCTCAGGTTTATTAGAGACTAGCTTCTGCCCGCGACTTCGTCCGCGTGAAATTTGTATATGTCGACCACTAACGCCATACTAAATTTTGTTGCAATCCGTCTAGTATTTTTCCAGTTAAATCCGGATAAATACATACAGCCAATTTTTCTAAAAGGGTTTTTTGTGTTCAATGAGTATCGTTTATATTACTCCCCTCAACTTGATAGTTTCTTTTAATTTTCAAGCTACAGACGCGACTTCTTCTTCAGACTTATTATTAGTAGACATAATATTTTGTACTATGTCAATCTGATACTGAACTGACATCAACTTCATACACATCGCAGGCTTCGGAGTTTGAAGGCGGCTTTTTTCAAGTCCATACCTTATTAATATATTCTGTCCAAACCCTCTCATGACGAGGGGAGGCCTGTGCCCAGCAGTGGGACGTAAGTAGGCTGTAGTAGTAGTAGTATACCTTATTAACTATATTTGGCATGGCAGCGCTGAGTCCCCCGTTGATGGCCAGCACGGAGGTGATCATCATCTTGCTGCCGGAGCGGCTCAGGCACAGCTCGGCCGGGAGCAGCGTCACGCCGTGCCCGCACAGGAACGAGGCGACGACGGCTGCTTGCGTTCTCCTGTCCCAGTTGTGAATCTATAAGCACACCGTTAATCGTTAGTGGTAGGACTGGTAGGACCAGACCTGGTGCTGGGTCCGTTCGGGATGGTATCACCGTATTTCCCCGCAAATAGCAGTGCTCGCACTGTTGTGTTCCGGTAGGGGGTTAAAGCAGTCGGTGAAATTTCTGGCACAGGGAATTTTATATTTTACGCCTCATGGTAGGCAACGCATTCGAAATCTTATGGTTTCTTAATGCCGCAGTGACCACTTACCATCAGTTGGGCTGTGCGCTCGTTTGCCTATAAAAAAACACCCACGACACTCCATGCAAACTGAACATAATCTACACACTAAATATCTTGTACATACAAACCCACCAAAAACATAAATGTAAAAAAGGAGAGCCAAGTTCAATACAAAAATTATTCTCTGCTGTGGGCTTCGCCGCAAAAAGAATGGAGATCTGAGTTTGAGTGCCAAGTTCTATGCAAAATCCAAATATGTAGTCTAAGGGCTGTCTTAGCTGGTTTTCCCATACGAATTATTATTAAGTACCTACTTTTACACAGTCATGGAAGAGCCTTATTAGTTCGATGGGTAGTTTCTACCAGCAAGCCAAATTTTCGGAATAATAAAATAAGAACCGAAAGGTAACAGGTTTAGAACATGCGAAGGCTATATAATTCGTATGGGAAAACCAGCCAAGTCAGCCCTTAGACTACATATTTGGATTTTGCATAGAACTTGGCACTCAATCTCAGATCTCCATTCTTTTTGCGGCGAAGCCCACAGCAGAGAATAATTTTTGTATTGAACTTGGCTCTCCTTTTTTACATTTATGTTTTCGGTGGGATATCATTACTTTTTGTAGGTAAGTACATATCCTCGTAACGCCGTGGGTCTTTTTATTACAGGAATTGTAATAATAATATTACTACAAATTATAAGTTTTCCTTAAGAAAATTTCGCAGCATAAATCGCAACCTTATAGGTCAGATATCGAGAGACAACCGAACAGCAAGACGGCGCTCGCGCTTATAACGTTCGCGTCAACGGTTCGATTCGGTTGTCACAGCGCCCCACCCACCCCGCCCGCGCCGCTCCGGCGTCACTCGGCGCGCGCGCGTCGTGTATATACCGAAAACGAAAATCTAAATACCTATTATTTTATCATTATTTATGAGTAGGTAATGATTTTACACTATTAATGTGCGCTAAATATAAAAATAATAATTAATCCCAGTTAATTAACGTAGGTACCCTAAGTAATATTAGGTATTTATGTTAAGCGTTCATAATAGAATGTAATTATTTAAAAATTGCCAGTTTTTTATTATTCCTTTGTATTCATCTAATTACCTATCTGCATACCAAATTTTAACTCTCTAGGTCATCTGGAACTGGGTTAGAGTTTTGGTCTATAGGTCAGTCAATGATAAAAATGAGGAATTTTGGACATAAATATCTAAATAACCGTTGAGATAAGCTTATGAAATTTAGAACACATATGTATCTCGCAAGTCTCAATATATGAGCCAAATTTGATACGTTTATGTAAAATAGTTTTTGATTTATGAGGGGGTCAAAAGTGGCTCCAAATGGTTCGTGTAATATTACACACGGTGCGGCTCGCCAGTTCTGTTTCTTGAACTTGGCTTGACACGCTCCCGCGTGTCTAGATACGTGGTTAGCCGCGCACGTTCGCCGCGGGCGTTGCGAGGTAACTTGTGTTGGTGCGGGGCGGTGCGTGTCGCTACTAGTTGCCGTAGTACCTGTTTAGGTACCTATACTGTGCTATAAGGAATAACACTGAACTAACTGGGTGACTTCAAATTTATAATGCAAAAGCAATGTTTTACTTTTCCCTATTTATTTATTTTCCCTAAACTACTCTACTAAGTCTCATACTCGGGTCGGGGGTTCGATTCCGGCTCGCACCTCTAAGTTTACTTAAGTGCGAAATTCAATTTGAATACCACTGTGCTTTTCGGTGAAGGAAAACATCGTGAGGAAACCTGCACGCATCTGAGAATTAATTCAAAGATGTGTGTGAAGTCTCTAATCCGCACTGGGCCCGCGTGGGGAGTATAGCCCAAACCCTCTCGTGATGAGAGGAGGCCTGTGCCCAGTAGTGGGACGCAAATAGGCTGTTGTGGTAGGTGATGGTGGATGTTTTTAAAGTAGTAAGTCTCATACTGCCAATTTAATCAAAAGTATTATATGTAAAAAATGAAAAAATCTGCTGAAAATAACACCATCTCTATAAAAAGCATACCTTGTGCTGCAAATTACTCAAAAGTTAGTTATAGGGATATAGCATAGTTTACGTTACAACGGTATTGGGTTACCGACGGTCTCCACAGTGATAAGAGGAACAGTAAACTATCGCCCGGTTCCTATATCCAAAAACGCCTCATTTTAGCTACATATGGCTAAGCTTTGATGTTTGCTCCATCTATAGACAATCTCTCAAATTTTAACCGTCCGTAGCCAAAACGAGGTGTTTTGTGGCTATAGGAAATGAGCCTAAGACGACTGGAAGGAAAAACCGTGGTAGCCTAGTGGTATCATTTACCGCCTCTAATACAGAGTGTTTCCGTAAGCCAAAAACTAATATAAGTTGGAGAAGTTAAATTGTAGATGAGTAATTGGTTGACCGCGAAGCAGATGTAAGTCTCAACAGTCAACATACTAAATTGTAAGTACAGTACTTAATTTAAATCGACCACTGTATTTATCGGTGAAGAAAAATTTTGTTTGGAAACTTGCGTTCATCTTCAGTTATTCATGAATCGGTTAAGGTTGATAAATAATGATGTTACTTTAAAAATATAAATCTTTCAAATTTATCTTTTTTTCATGTAAGCATCGAATTGTCTCGTTGCATAAATCACACGTTGCAAACCGCATATATTTCACAGATAAAATTGACACTGAGACTGCACCATTAAACTGCAAACAAACACTATTAATGAATGAGTAAATTAATGTTTTTGTATCGACTGATTAATCTTGAATGTTTACTTTTTCTTTAGTAAGTTTAAGCCTGGGTTGATTCAAGCATAGTTGACGGACTCCTGGTCGTTAAATATGGCCGCCGAGCTGTCATTCCATACAGAAACGTCATTTTGTCCCATAGTAAAATATTTGACGTTAACGTTAACTTTGACGGACGGTTTGAATCAACCGACCCTTAGAATATAAAATGAAAAAAAAACAATGTAACAATGAATGATCCAGTTAAAGTCAACAAATTCGTTTTCATTTCAATATTTGTTTTTTTTATTATTCTAATTTCCACAGATTTACAATATGTATTAGTCATATTTTGGCACTTCTGACTTGTTAGGCTGTATTGTGATATACCGAATTAATGGCGGTGCAAATAGATTTTTGATGAAATATCGGCTTGGTGGTCAAATGAGCCCACAGACACTCATCCCGCGGGCTCAATTGCCCACTTTGTTTTTTTTTCGTCGATGACTCGACCCTCACTTATCGGATAATTCGGCCCGCGGGTTCACTTGACTACTCTTTTACCGGTAAGGGTCCACTCAGCCCGTGGGTCTAGTCAACTACTATTTTACCGGTAAGTGTCTACTCAGTCCGTTAGGTCAAAGGTGTGAATGTAGGTTGGGTTCGTTAGTTATCTATATACGCCCGAAGGGCAAACTACCTAGAAATCGGGGCCCCGCGTAGCGGGGACCCGTCGACCCAGTCACATTCCTAAGTCTTTGCATATTCACGGACTGAGTGAACCCTTACCGGTAAACCAGTAGTTGACTGAGCCCGTGGGCTGAGTTGATCCTAAGCGGTAATTTAGGAGTTGAACGGGCCCGCGGGCTCAGTTAACACAGGTGGGTCAAGTCACCCATACACAAATTTATACGGTCAACTCAGCCCGCGGGCTGAGTGGTCTGTGGGCTCATTTGACCAACAAGGGGAAATATCAATGAAATAGAACGTAACCTGTAATGGGATAGGCCGTATTTGTTCTATTTCTATACTTTTTTACCTGGAAATCAGCTAGGATGTTTTAAATACATTTTGAAGGCTTTATTGAAAACAACAACAAAAACAACAGCCTATTTAATTTGCGTGTAATGAAAATCTTATGACCGAATTGTGATGATTACTATAACGATGGACTAAAATATGAAATTTATTCTATATAAATTAATGGCTTCTGTCTTGGACACTTCGTCAATATCAAAGTAAGGGCCACAGGCCTGCAAGTTGTTCGGTAATAAAGGTAAATGTACGGTGTAAATGATTAATAAAATAAAATTGAAGAGACTCAACAAACATCAATGTTCATCTTGGGTGACGGCCATTGAGAATTCTCAAATATGAAATCATCGGAACTTACGTACCTCAATATAGGTGTCGTTGAGCCGGCTGCCGTCGTTGATGGCCTGCAGGGTGACCCCGAGGCCGCCCCGCAACATTCCCAGCACCACCGACATCGCAAACATGTACAACATTTGAAGATGCCGCACGCCAATCTTAAATTCTACAATTAATTAAAAAGCTTTTTAAATAATAATTCAAAATAACGCAAAACGAAACGATTGTTTGTCAATCGTAGATTTAGATAATAAATTTAGGTAATAAATATCATCATTCGTAGCTGCAAAAAATACAATGAATAACGTTCATTATACAAAAATCAACATGTAAAAGATCTTGTTGCAAATCCCTTATATATTTTTTAAACAAACATTCTAGATAAGTTTGTCAAAATTTGAAACGTACTTACTTTTCTTTGTAATAAATCCTTCTGAACCATCTTCATACTTGTACCTCAAAAATTCCACATCCATGTTGATTTTTTACACATATTTCAACTATTCTATAATTTTATTTCTTCTATTATTTCTGTTATTGTCTATCAAGTCATGCTCAGATGACAAATCTTGTTAGTTCAAACTAGCGTCGTCGTTTGTTCCATTATTTTCATTTGGTACATTATCTGTGTGTGTATTTGCTTCGTCAACAAACGCCTGAACTCCGTTACTGATAAAACTTCGATAGCTTCATTGTGGTCTTTATAGTCTCTTAAATAAGTGTCATTCAATTTGTTATCAATATCAATGTCATCACGTATGTCAAGAGATTCGCAGACTTCTGTAATTACTTTAATACCTTAGAGATAATTTCAGTTACGTGGTATTCTTCATGTCAACGTGTCGTCAACACTATTCTTTTAACGTCTGTAGGTATTGTCTATAGTTTTAATCATAGTAGAGCAAATGACATCATTTTACAATATTTATCTATAGGTACCTATTACGTTGATATTTTTGAAAGAATTTTCCATTTTACGTTGTTGCCCATAATAGGGATGACGACAACTTTTTTTTCCTTAGTCTATCAGGAAGATTATTGAAAAGTATCGGATACGTATTTTTTCTTTTTTCACGTAATCAAACTTATACGGAGATATATTGAGTTGAAATGTCGCCGGACGGCACGATTTATACCTAACGGTGACGTAGTTAGCCCCCACTCTCCAACTTTCATGCGTTTTAACGTAGTCATTCTTTGTTAATTTGATAAAATAAAAAATACGTGTCCAATATTTTTTTATTACCTGACTGACGGACTAATTAGAATTTCGATTTCTTCACCCTGTCATCATCCCTATCTTCTCAATCTTGTCTACATTAAGAATTAAAATATACAAAGCGATGCAAACAATTACAATATCGATATAAGTATAAATATATCTTCAGAAAATATGAATTCCAATGAGAAATACGCCTGAATTAGGTATTTATGCCTACAATATATTGACTAAAGAGTACCTACAAGTGCGTATGCAGGTCATTTTCAGTACGTCTACTGTTTAAATACTTCTGCTACGGACTTGGCTGTATCTATGAATGCTAATATTCATTTTACAGGGAATAACTTGCCGTCTCGGTATTATCCGAAGTGATCCCATTTTATCGCGTCCCCGTTGGCATTTCGGGAAGTCGCCTTGTATCCTTATACTCCCCTACACACCCCAAGGAACTACGTGCCAAACTTCAGCTTCCTACGACCACTAATTTCGGCTGTGCGTGCTGTCAATCAGTAACGAACGAAAGAGTAGTTTAGTGTTAGAGATCTTCTACTATCTAAAGTCCCGCGCCTTCACATTTCAAAACGCTTCAATTTTTTATTATTATTTAAAAAGCACCACCAACACTCTCAACGCATAGTTGATGGCTGTCTCAGCATGAACACATGTGTTGAGAGTGTTGGTGGTGCTTTTTAAATACATTTGAGTGTTTTGAATTTTGGAGGCGGGACTTTAGATGGTAGAAGATCTCTAGCCTTAATCGATTTTTTGCCTTAATCGCTTTTAGAATTATGCAACACTAATTTCAATTTATTATATATGTACATAAGAGTTACATACCTACTAATGGTTTTATCTTAATAATACATTGTTGAGTTTGTGCCTCGAGGGTCACAAGGGATAGGCTTACATTTTCTTCACCAGCACAGCAACCCAAATTGGCTTTGTATTTTTAGGAATTGCATTACTTTTTATACAGAAACTTTTTCTTATTTAGTGGTTATTTTACACCCTCCCGTGACGAGAGGAGGCCTGTGCCCAGCAGTGGGACGCAAATAGGCTGTAGTTGTAGTAGTGGTTATTTTATGTGCGATATTCAGATATCTCCCTAAATTGACGGTGTAAAATTGACAACACTCCTTCTCTCTAAATTATCTCAGGTGGGGTGAGATAATAGAATGCACGCGATGTTTTGCTATATAAACCAAAAAACCGGCCAAGTGCGTGTCGGGCCACGCGCAATGTATAGGGTTCCGAAGTTGACGATGCCCTTAGTATACCGTTGCCGCTCAGTAGTATGTTATATATGCCAAGGGGTGGGCATGCATGGGGTGCGCAAGAAAAAATATATACATCCCCACTTTACGAGTAGGGGAGGTACCCTAAAAAATATATAACAAAATTTTATTGTACCACTTCGTCGGCGTAACTAATATATATATGTATATATTCATGCCAAATTACAGCTTTCTAGAACTAAGCATCTCTGAGCAATAGTGCGGATAGACGGACGGACATGGCGAAACTATAAGGGTTCCTTGTGGACTTCGGAACCCTATATAAAAAGGTAATGGAATAAGCAAAAGATTAACTGAACAACCTTGGTCAGGAAACTTAAAATTGTATCATTAATCATTCCTCGTTAAAGATTTAGTCAAGGTCAGGCAGAGTATCTATGTGTACCTAGTATGTCTGCTATTTTACTACAGCCTATTTGCGTCCCACCTGCTGGACACAGGCCTCTTCCCATCTGTATGCAATTCAAGGAAAAGTCCTTTCTTTTTTAAATATTTCTCATGTTTTAAAAAAATATCATGATGATATAATCAATGCAAAAAAAAAATTAATTGCTTAATGTTTTAGAAATAAAAAACGGAAAAAAAGATTTTATTTTTATTTTTAATACATCACTTTGTCGACTTTCTCACATTTTACAAGTATTTAATGGAAATATTTCAATTTCAAATTCTCGGATCCCTTCGTACTTCCAATTGAACTCAAGGCAAAATAAAAATTATGACTAGCTTAAATTACCTACATAGTATGTAGGTAATTTAAGCTAGTCGTAGTTAAACGTAGGTATGTAGTACATACCTACGTTTTAGGTTAAGTGTACTTAAATTAATATTGTACAATAAAAATATATTGAAACCATCATGCAAGATCATTATAATTTTTGATTTTTCACTAAAATTCATTGGAACTATTTCTCGAAACACAATAATTACCTGACCGTAAACAATTTCAATGATTCATTTCCAATATTGCATCAAAAAAACTTTCTAAATTGAACTCAACCACCAGAACAGTTTGTTTCACCTGTGGACACATTTCCTCTTATGGCAAAACTGTATAGGTATGTATAATTATGATTAGTCCCCACTCTGGCCTTGTGCGGATTAAAATTACCAAACATTTTTGAAATGATGCAAAATATGTACCTACCTACACCTCACGCTTTGTTCATGTGATGTTTATTCTACTAGAAAGCTTAGTGTGAAATTGGAATGTAACATGATTTCTGTTTACTTTCTTGGTTCTTATCAATAATTTTTCAATTCCATGTAAAAAAAAGTCCATCATTCCGCTCCACGTGAGTCGTTCTTCAGCGCCGGAGTAATTTCCTCTGCAATAATAAACGTTACAGATAAACGTACGTGGTAAATGTCGCGCAATACAAAACCCCGTTTTGTTTTTTATGAGATACGAGGCATGTAATCAAGAAGATAAGAGAGGGGTGAAGTGTTTCATAGCGAACATTTTGAAGACAATAATAAACGACGCTCAGAGCCAAGATAGACTGAATAAAACTGATGCAAAGGTCGAAATACCGCGATTTGACTTTGGTACCTTCATGATGTAAGAAGTTCGAGTTCATATGAATAAAAATGTTAATTTAATGTGATATCTAAATAAAGAAATACTTCAAGATAATATAAATAAACGCCAAAATACAAACTTATACGAAACGTTCTGAAAATGAAAATGAAAATATTTATTCAGCAAATAGGCCACAAATCTGGGCACTTTTACTCGTCACTTTTAAATGAATTTAACAGAAATTAATTTACCAGCGCTTCCTAGACCCATCTTTACTTATTTTCGCTGTTCGAGAATGAAATCATATGGATCTGTACAAGAAATTTTAGAGATGACAATTTTTAGTGACTTCTGTGTACCTACCTAATAATAATATGTCTTATAATAAAACTAGCTTCTGCCATCGTCTTCGTTTCCGTAAAATTAGTTAAGTATAGCGCTTCCACGAGAAGCTTGGGTTTTTCCGGATAACAATTAGCCTACCAATGACTAGGTATAGGTACCTTTCCCAGGACTCGAACTATCTCCATCTAAATTCCGCGTAAGCGTGATAAAGAAAGTCGACAGACAAACAGACGATAGCGTCAGTTCTTTCGAATTTATCATATACTTAGTATGGAAAGATGACAAATAACCTCACGATAATGTTTTGAAATTAATAAAATAATGAATGTGTTCAGACCAGGGTCTTGGGTCCTATTGAAGTTGGGGTCGTCCCACGGCTGGCGCTGGCTGCTGAAGAACACGACGTACACGAGGTTCGCGACGACGCAGAGCGCCGCGATCGAGAGGAACACGACGCGCCAGCGACTCACATCCGTCTTAAATGTAACAATTCAATTTCAATCATTCATTCAGCAAAAGGGATACAGGCACATTAGAAACACGTTAGAAAATCAAATGAATCTGCGAACGCTTGCTAGCCCATTTCTGAGGACAAGATAGCCAATCAAACTCATCAAGAAGCTTTTTATTTTATTTCAATTACAAGTTCACAATAAGCATGATAAGAAATATTATAGGTTAGCTCAGAATTACATAATTATATATGTAATCACAGAACAATAAGTCTGTGGATGTAATAGTCTCTACATTAGTTATAGCACGACACAAGTTAGAAGGCGCGTGACGAAGCACTTAAGCTGTTGACGCAGAGACTATTTTTGCTTAATCCACGCGCCTTCTAAGTTGTGTATACCTGTAAACCACTATTACTTATTCTGTGGTTAAACTTGAATCTAAATCTTAGTAGTCTCCAAGGCTCCAAAAATAAATAACAATAATATTATTTGTATTGGAGATAGCTTCCATTGTCAAATAAATACAAATTAATCAGAGATGTCGACAGTCTCCATATATCAATATTGATGAAGATGATTCTTGGACCAAGATTTAACACGAGATTCATGTTAACTTGACTTGTTCTCTCTTAAAAGAGGTCATTAGAAATATTCGTACTCCGTCTTACTATACTACGGCTGATAAAGATGATGATAAATAAGTTAAGCTTGAAAAAGAGAATGACCTACATTTGCTATTTGTGTTATTTAGCCAAGAATCGTGACTCCCTATAAGTAAACTGCAGTTGTATGGAATCACGAACAGAAAGAACCGCGTTTGTATAATCGATCAATTCTTTAATACTTACTGGATCATTATTAAGAATAAGACTAGTGAATATAGGCGTCATTATGCTCCCAGTGTTTGCTATGAAGTTTGTGAGAGACAGCAGGACGCCAGCGAAGTTAGGGGATATATCCAAATGGCTCATCTGAAAATAATTTAATGTTTAGTTTAAAATACCTTTACATTTACCAGCTACTTAAGGTGTCCTTTCAGATGCCATCATGCTTATACTGCCAATTATCATTTGATTTCATGCCTGGGGTTCTTACATCGAAAATAGAAATCAACGGAACCTTTGTATCTAATTACACTAATTAAGAATTTCGGTCGACGACAGTAATGTCAAAAAGTATAAATCTATCATGACACATAATCTCTAGTGTTTTTTTTACCTCAAGGCCGGTGAATCTGATTGGTAAACATACATTAGAGGCAGCTATTACCCTAAAACTAGTGGCATTAAGGCCGTTCCCTGACCCAGCATCGTCAAACTGCTCTTGTAAGATCATACCTTTCTAAGAAATGTTAAACGTTAAAGATATGAAAAAAAAACATATGTTATATTTGATTTTATCATGCTTTCGTTACACGTTTCATGAAACTTCGCTCGATACAATTTAATTCCAAAGTAACCTCTACTAACTCGGACCTTTAATCCAACTTTACTCCAGTTTATTATATCAAACAGTGTAAAACTAAATATAACAGTAATATTATCCATATTATATGCATACATTGACAGCTTTATAAATGCCATGTTTATAGACGGTATTTTTATAAAAATTAAAACGCGTTAAATACTAACTAAATCGGACGTTCTGCGCGTAGCGTTTTCTCTTTCACTCATTGCACGATTGACAGTGACGGCTGAGCTGGGTATAGGAACGGCCTTAAAGTCGGACAGTGTGAGCGCAAACACGAAGGGCACCATGGCAACCACTTCGTTCTCCGGTAGGTGTACTAGGACTCTATTCGTCGGGGTATTATTTTACTTGGACCATGTACTTAACTTACTTTCGTAACTTATGGTAAACATAAAATAACTATTACCATAAACCCAGCAGCATGGAAACCGGACAGCGTGAGCGCAACCACGAGGGTCACAATGGCAGCCACCTTGTTCTCAGGTCCTAAGAAGGACAGGACGATCAGGCCCGTTGCCATACCAAAGAATGCTGTAATCAATGATTTTATTGCTATGGTTATTCATACTATCCTAGCTTTCAAAGACAGGCATGAAATGGAATACGGATTAACATACGAGGGAACTTTGCAATTATTGATACATAATTATTTTACTGTCAGAATGACATTAGAAAATTAATAAATTAACACGAGTACTGTATTGCTACATAAAGAAATAAATAAGGACAACATCTATTACATTAAAATTTCTTATGCAAAAATATCTGAGTCGTTAACAAAACCTTAATAATTTATTACCACTACAGAAACACATTCCAACCTTATATCACAGCTTATCATGACAATCTCTCCTAACATCCTCCTCACAAAAACATTTTTATTTCCCACAATTCATTTACACCATTGAGAAGATTTATGAAGAAAATGTCAAAAAGCCTCTGCAAGAAAGGGACCTTTTTATAAAAAATGATATCGTAATGATTTAGTAGAGACATTTGAAGAGTGGATGGTCGAGATAAGCGAATGGTAAATTAAGATACTAAAAACAGAACATTTAAATGTACATAGTAATGGACAATTTTGAATTTAAAATTGTTGGTATTTAATACAATACGGCATGTATTGCATTAATGCTTGGTTGGTGAGAAATACGTGCAAAGTTCTTAAACATAAACATTGATGTTGTGCCTATGAACAACAAAATACAAGCTTGAATGAAACAATTGTAGTTTTAAAATGGTCTTAAGACCAACCTGCAAATAATAGGCTTGGAACTTGGAAACACTCGTAGACCAATGAAAATGTTAATGCCAGCGTTTTACTTTAACATGATCTTAAAAGTGGCTCTAGAAAGGACCAATGTCAATTTTACTGATTACTTAGGTTCGGACTGTTAATCCATTTCATTTACTTACAAATAGAGTTAAATATTTTTCTACAAGTATTTAGAGAGAGGATGTTTCTGTTGTAGATCTGTTCACAGATGGACGCGGCGCTCACGCTGCCAATCCACATCCCGATGTACGGGAGAGCTGAGAGAGATGCACTCTGAAACCAGTTGGAAATGTGACTTAGCAAAGGATTGGTACATTACCGTAAAATGCCTGACTTTGCCGGGCGCCCAAACTTTGCCTGTGATCTGTGATAAAAATAATGAAAGACAAGTCTCTTTTTTATTTTATTGTCAATCAAACATGTAGTCAGTTTCAAGGATCATAGGTAATATGGTGACAATAAATGAGTGTAAAATATCAGATAAGATATGGGAGTGCATTGGAATTTGTACCTACCTCTACCTACACTAAATATGTATATGAAGAAATGATGAGAAAATATTTTTCGTGTATACTAAGATATTTTACTTCGGATATCGCAATTAATCGTTAATTGCAGTGATTTTTATTTATTTATTTAAACTCTTAAATCTCTTCTCGCAATAGCACAAAAAAAAATGCAGTGTACAATAGGCGGACTTAATGCTACAAGCATTTTCTACCAGTCAACCTTGGTGTGAAACTGAGAACACTTAGGAGCAAAGAAGTACGTTTTTACACATTTTATCAAAGATATGTCAGCAATTATCTGTCTGATAATCGGCTCAATCAGTAAATATTGTCAATAATGGATTTTATTATATGTAAATGTTACCATGCATCAATCTAATTTGTCTCATCATTTCATTCTCGATTGGTTCTTTTGATAATTCTATTTTGACGTCTTTATTTTAACAATACGACTTACTGCTTTCAAAGAGATCTGCAGTCCTCGCTCCAGGTAAGTGGGCATGTCCACGAAGAAAAGCACAAAATTAACTGAGCTGCCGATGTGTGTCACGACTAGAACTCTCATCTCTTTGGAGCGGAATATCTCTCTCCACGGTGTACGTAGCTCCTAAAAAAGGGACACGTTTGTAGCGATGCTGCCTTGCTACTCATAATTATCGCTATCCTTTTTACTCTTTGATGTAAAAAAGGACAACGATATGAGTAGTGCGGCCGCATCGCTAAAAAAGTCGCCGTGGGCAAGGGCCCTAATTGTAAACGGAAATATAGGTAAAATTTTACATTCAGTAAGAAATATAATAAGTAGATGTTCAACGAGATGGACAACGTCCTGACGATTTCAGGTATTTCCTGGATCGGGATGGCACGACAAATGACCTTACGGCACCGAACCTTAGGATTGGGTTTTTAGCAGTGGCTTGAAATGTTTTCACCGCACTTTTCTAATTAGTCATCTTTTTTATGTCAATGGTATAGGAAAACGAGCGCGCAGCTCACCTGATGGTAAAAGTGGTAACTGCGGCCCATGGACACCGAAATCCTTTGATCCCCCGTTAAGAAACCATAAGATCTCGAATGCGTTGCCTACGCTGCGGCCTAAGATGGAATTCATCTGTGTCAGAAATTCATCTATGATCATTATATACATACTCGTAGGTATATTAAGAAACATATCATCCTTCATCAAAAGCCACGACAGGAAAAATGAAAGTAGATACCTAAATTGTGTGATATAAACAGACTGCCAAAATATCCCGGAACACTGACCTTCGTTGACCCAGCATTCAAACCTTTCTCAATATACTTTCGCTCTTCATCCCCCATCATCTTATGGTCCCCTGGCGTGCTGGCTGCAGCGAGGTGCCAGATGGCAGCAGTCACGAAGACCAGCCCCGATATAGAGTAGAAGATCAGCTTCCACCCGATGGCAGTCTCGGCCAGGATGCCAGAAACAGGCATGGCTACTATAGTGCCTATCAATGCACCTGAAATAATCGTCCAATTATAATCGTGGTAACTCTTGATGTATTTATTAAAAAAAAAAAACATCAAGTACACCTAACTTAGGCCACTTTCTTTGAAAATGATTTGCGTAAGAGATGACTAACACAGAAAATGATATTCACCCAAAATAACAAAGATAACTTTACTCAAATCCTAAAAATTATAATAGATGTAGAACTAAAATATACTTGACTTCCTAAGGGTTCCGGAATAAATGAATCGTTTTATAGACTATTCGAATCATACTTTTTATCTGACTATTGAAAATCAGTCCTTAGTGTCCAGATTCTGTTGGGTGCACTTTTTAACAAAATGCTAATGGTAGTTTAAACGCACCTCCATAGACTATTCCAGTGTAAGTAGTTCGTTCATGGGCCGGCAGCCATCGGCCTATGAGCGTGTGAGACGCCGGGTACAGACAAGCCTGCGTCAGACCCATGAGCACTCGTGATGCGCACATCAGACGCCAGCCACCCTGTTATAATGGAAATCCAGTAGGTAAATAAAAGATTTATACACAGATAACCCATGAATGTAGAAGACTGTACCCAACTTTGGGTGACCTCAACTGACGAAAAGCATATAATGTGGCAGTGTTCAGAGTTTCAATAGGTATATTACCAGATCTGCAAATGTTGGTATGAGGAGGTTGATGACCCCGTTGGAAAGTAGAGCCACCAACAGGATTGGCTTCCCGCCAAACCGCTTCGACAGCAGACCACCCGGTATCTGCATCAGCAGGTAGCCCCAGAAGAATGATGACAGGATGAGACCTTGGGTTTTCTTATCCCAGTCATGAATCTGAAATGAATATGTATGTATTATTAAATGTTTTATATTGATGATATATTTATTCTCCCGTGATGTGATGAGAGGGGTCTGTACCCAGAATGCAGTCGCACGTAAATAGGCTGTTTTGGTGGTGGATATTTTTATACCTTCATAACATGGAATATTTGTAAGACCTTACGTAATCACAATAGAAGCTATTTGGATGAATTTTGAACCGACATCTATTCCTGGCTTTTAAGCAGAGTAGGTATTATTGAATCTTGAACATCATCAATTTCAGTTAGGTACTTATTTTCAAAAATCATGCTTCTCAAACAAGTTGGATATCGCACTACAAGTCAGAATATTTGCCATGCCATAAACAAACCAAAGCCCATAGTGAAATAAAATGTCAACGGCTGAACAAAAGGGTGCTCAATATCTTTGTCAAACAAATGCAATATTTCAAAGAGCCCTTATAATATTGTTGAGCTATCAAAAACTTTATTCGACGTCATTCAGGCTAAATGGAAAACGTTCGGCGCAGCGGCAGCTCAATTAGCTGACACAGGAGTGCAGAATATTTATTATTTGTCAACGATTGTGATTTCAATTTGACTATATTATTATGAGAATCGAATAAAATTTGATAAGACGTTTTTTTAAAAATTTCGTTAGTGGTATTTTGTATTGGTTGTAGTCCAAATTGCAATGGGTAAATTCATTTCTGACGTGTATAATGCCCCAATAAATGTGGCCAATTTGCTAAATAAATGATTGATTAATTGATTAAAATAAAAATATATCTGTTTATTTCAGTAAAAAGCTAAATTACAATCTTTCAATTGCTTACAATCCAAAAAGATTTTTTATTTAATTGATGTTATTGAAATTAATTTTGAAGGTGGTTTAGGTTCATTGAAGATTGTCCCCAGTCAAGATAAATGATATTTTCTTTTAATATTGGAGGTCGCTACTAACCTGTGGATGTTGTAGGACCCCTACGTGAGCCCTTGGGGAGATCTATAATATCAGTGGATGTCCAATGATGATGATCATGAATTCATAACAAAGGATTATGGACATTGATAGGTGTACTTCTCAAAATTTTCACAAAAGAAAGTTATTCTACGTCATTTTTGATTCAGAATTCTCTTAACATAAAATTGTTCTCTACATTGACCTATAATAACATATGGACGAACAGTGCCTAACAGAATATATCAAAATATATGGAGCAAACTGACATTAGAAAATACGTTCCAATATGCTAATAACGCCTCTTTATAATATGTGTCAAGACAAATATTTTATACAAAAGTAAACCTATCATTATAAGACTTAAGTGTCAAATTTACTGAGCGCCAAACGGGTGCCCGAGTTGTTTGGGCACCCGTTTTGACGGGCCATTTTTCTCCTGCTGATTGTGAATCCTTACTTATCGTAATAGATCAATGGTTCTCTACAATGAAATAATGACTGGCAGAGGGAAACAGAGCCGACCTGACGTGATAAAGGTAAGGAGTGGCGTGTTACCTTAACATTAGCATCGTTCCTGCGGCTTCCGTCGGTCATCGCCAGAATGGCCACCGCCATGCTGCTGCGCGCGATGAAGAGCGCTATCATGCACATGCACATGCAGCCCATCTGGACGTGGCGAACACCCAAGCCATGGCCTGGAAACACGTACAAACCAGACTGAATACACTTATGATTGATATGTTATTAGCACTTTTAAAAGAATTACTATCTAGTCTTCCGGCGAAGAGGCAGACCAAAAATGAGATGGCGGGACAACCTAGACGTCTTTGATAAAGAGTGGCAAACACAGGCACTGAACAGGGACACCTGGCGGAAAAAAGGGGAGGCCTTTGCCCAGCAGTGGGACACTCCAACAGGCTAATAAAAAATAAATAAAAAAAAAACTATCTAGTCCTATCTTCTTGTTCTATGTATCTATCTATCTATACAATAATAAAAGTGTAATTTTCTGTCTTTTTCTTTCTGTCTGTCTGTCTGTTTGTTAGCGTTAATCTCCGAAACTACTGAACCGATTTGAATGCAGTTTTCAAGGGTATATACTCGTAGAGCATCTTTTGGAGCAATATATAAGTTATGTTTGATTAAAATCGGATGTCGAAATATTCCACGCAGACGAAGTCGCGAGCAGAAGCTAGTTTACTATACAGATGAAGAGTTAACTGTAGCGGAGACTTTAAAAACATCCACCATCGCCCACCACAACAGCCTATTAACAGCCCACTGCTGGGCACAGCCCTCCTCTCATCACGAGAGGGTTTGGGCTATAGTCCCAACGCAGGCCCAGTGCGGATTGGGGACTTCACGCACATCTTTGAATTACTTCTTACTGTTAATAAGGAAAATAGTACCTAAAATGTACCTAGTATCGATACCTTTTTAAACGAAATGCTGTGTAATTAATTTAAAATCTAAATCAAACCCAATCATATTAATAATGATTGTTGTAACTAGTTTTAATACGTATTTATTTTAATCTAAAGAAATAAATTTTAGATGACATGTAAAATTGTATTGGCCTTTGCTCAGCAGTGGGACAAAAGAGGCTCCTAATAATAATAATAATAATGTAAAATTGTACAATTTTATAAATAAAGTATCTGAATCCGAATCTTCGCAGATGCGTGCAGGTCTCCGCCCTTGCAATGTTTTCCATCACGGAAAAGCTCAGTGGTTAAAAACATATAATCGGAAAATAGCCAAATAATTTTGTCCCTTTTGGTAAATTTGAACATTTGAACTAGTACCTATTAGGATCACTATTTCTTCAGAATACAAACGAAGAAAAGATCAGCATATTTTACAAAGACATTTGAAAGGTTTACTTTCTATCCATATTGGAATACATAATGTGAAATTGCTACTGCATTCTGAATAACAGAGACTTTCATGTTTTTGAATTTACTTCTCTACGTAGCGTTCCGTTTTCAGCTTTAACAGTTAACATTCAAAGTCCAAATCGGAGATACCATTGAGTTCGTCAGTTGTTTAATGTAGTACAATATTAAAGTAGACACTATATTGCTTCTTGTATTCAAGACGATAAAGTTGGGTTTTCAATGAAAGGCGATATAAAATTTTGAATTTATTCTATTCTGTAGCGACTTGTTCGCCGTGACGATTTCGATGCGAGTCGATTTCCATATTCGATACATTTCAATAAGGCTCGATAATCTCATCTAACGGTTATTTTATAAGTTTTAAAAGTATATTTGAATACAGTAAACGAAAAAAACAAAATTAGTGCAAGAATGCAGTCTTACCCGCTGAAGTGCTGCCTTGTACTGTGTGTTTCGCTAAGAGGGTGACAGAGTCAGTGAACTCGTAGCATAGTGGCATTCAATCTGGAGTTGGCAACGCATTCAACATCTTATGATTGCTTATCCATGGGCCACAGTGACAACTTACTATCAGGTACCCTGCGTGCTCGTTTGCCAATCAAACAAAATATACAATTTATAGTAGACTAGCTGACCCCGCGGACTTCGTACCGCCTTAGTTTTTTTTTATAAACCTCACGGAGCCCGAGACCTTTCCAACGAATGCAAAACCGTGCAAATCGGTTCGTGCGTTCTGGAGTTATAGCGTCAGGAAGGAAAACCCGACTTATTTTTATTAAAGTAGATAAGTACTTTCGCATAGTATCATTTCGGCTTTCCTATGTGTATATTTATTATTTATTTAAACTCTTTATTGCATAAACAAAAAATAATGCAGTGTACAAAAGGCGGACTTAATGCTACAAGCATTGGCATATTTCGCATACAAATGACGCCAAAGACTCTATTGGAACCAATGCATAGGTAAACAGTCTTAGGATGAGTTGTTTTACACCATCCGTCATTGAAAGTTTCAGCCCAATGAAGAAATATGTAATTCCTATATGTAATACTGCTCAGTGGCCATGTATAACGTTGGTCAGTCGTCGAAATGCGAAAAATTCATAAACACTTGACACTTGTCATTATGAATTTTTATTTCGAAGCCTGAATCATAAACTTCAGTAACTGTGAAATCGGTTTTTAATTATTAAACCTTAAAGCGGCACGGCATGTTTTCCGCAGCAGTAAGAATTGCAGCAGCAACTGCTTGTAGTAAGTATAGCAGCATTATGCGCACGTGAATTATACATTATAGTTAATTAAGTTATAATTGGGTTAATAATTCAAGTTGGAGTGGGCCGGACACGTTTGTCGTATGCACCCAGAAAGGGTGGGCTCATATTGCTACGCAGTGGGTGCCACAGAACGCTCAGCGACGGCGCGGCAGGCCCGGGCGGAGGTGGCGGGACGACCTGGACACGTTCATCAACAACTGGCCTACAATGGCCGAGGACAGAGGGAGTTGAAAGGTCACGGGACAGGCCTTTGCCCAGCAGTGGGACATTCAAATAGGCTAGAGAGAGAAAAAAGTTACTTATAATTATGCTCGTAGTTAGTATAAGTTATAACCAAGGATCAGTAACTGCATTTATTGCGCTAAATCTATTCTTAGACAATCAAACGTTCTTCAATAGAGGTGTCTCTGTATCACACTAATAGAAGACACTCTGTTATAAACTTACGTGTTGAACTTGATATCTTGGCCTTTACTCGACTTCAAAGAGACATTTACACTTTCGGTCCTTGATAAAATGGAAGAGAGTGAAGAGTATTAATATATCTTTGACTTCGACTGTATAGATATTTTTAGTTAAAATTGGTTTCCTTGTGAAAAAGTATGACGAAAAGTTTCTGATTAGCTACGGGAGATCTACAAGAGCTTTAGTACTTATAAAATACCCTGTTCATAGTTTAATCAACTTGCATCACCTTTAAAAAGAATATGATGCTAAGTAGGCACGCCAATGATGATGAAATAAGCCTTGGCTGCTAAAGATGGGCCTCAAAAGAAAGCTCAAGGAGGGTGCCGAGTATAATTGGGGTACAAAGAAAGGAAAGAGATACAGAACTGGGATACTGAATGGCTTGAAGATTCTTAAATGACTTGATGCAAGTAGGCTTCCAAGAAGAAGCAATGACATGGTTCATATATACGACCAGTATATGATGATGATGAGGCCTTTAGGAAACAAGTCTTTCCTTTGCATGATTTTCTTTTTTTTCCATGCTTCTGAGATCTGACCATTACTGTCTTGCGACCGATGGAGGCACTTGATTTATACAATGATGATGATGATGATGGATTTTCCAAGAATGAGTCAATTTTGATTCGTTTTTAATGAGATTCCTGAAGGTAAGCATAGTAATTTTAACAATACTTTACGTTCTATAGCCACTCCGACCGAGCTTTTCCCGAACGCTTCCTTCTCAACCATTGTTCCGTCCACCACCACTTCCCGACACAAAGTGAACTGCACACAAACTTACCTTAATATTTACCTTTATAAACGTAAAAAAAACCCAATCCAATACCAACCTAGCGACACACTTCATTAGATTCAGAGTTACCTAAATGAGACAAGATCAGTTGACGCAAAGCGTGAGTGGCACTAGTATTTATCTTAATTCCTGAACATATATGGACGATTATTTAACCTTCCGGTAGGACCTATTTATAACACGTTTAGTTAAAGATAACAGTTTATTGAAACACCTCTTTTGACCCTTTTGACCTGTGGTGCTGTGGAAGCACGTGAAAATCGACTTTGGGATGTTGATCGTCTGTGAGATCACTGACCTGCTAAAAAATATTTGCTACCACATGTGTTGTTATTGAAAATTAATTTTATAAAAAATAGGGTTATTGATTTAATGATATCTCATGTAATACGTATTACAAAACACTGTCTGGGCTCGCAAGTTTTGACGAGCAATCATTTACTGAATTGGCGTTAGGTTTTTATATTATTACATTGACCTAATAACATATGGACGAACAGTGCCTAACAGAATATGTCAAAATATATGGAGCAAACTGACATTAGAAAATATGTTCCAATATGCCAATAACGCCTCTTTATAAAGAAGGCCAAACGGGTGCCCGAACTGTTCGGGCACCCGTTTTGACGGGGCCATTTGTCTCCGGCTGATTGTAAATCCTTACTTTTAATAGATCAAGGTATTATTATCATAATTATGCATGTTGAAAATATTGAGTAGGAATTTCGCACAATTTTACGATTTGGAATTTATAAGATTTATTAAAATTGGTATACTTATTCATATTTCAGTGCCTCATAAAACTGGCTTAGTCTGTTTTGCTTAGGAATGAATAAAATAGATACAAAAAAACAATAGAACAGTAGGCTGTCGCATTCTCATCTAAGGTAGTTCACATTTTACATAAATAAATCATAATCATGTATCTAAATAGGTATAGGCTTTGTCACAGAGCTACAATTTATGCCACATGACAGGTGACTTCGCCAGGGGTTTACCATGCAAACATCGTAATGAGTGCCTTATACACGAACGCAAATATTGCTATTTACTGACATTTTGCTACTTTCTAGCAATAATTGGTGTATTGTTATTTTGGACATCTGACCATTCCTGTATTCAACGCGGTTTCTATTATGCTGGATTGGCGCACAAAGAGATTGGCTCGCAGTTTAATTTGCTTCATCATCTACGTACATTTAACTCATAGAGTTCAGTCGAGTTCATTAATATATCATCACTTTGGCACCTTATTACAAGGGAGCAAGGTGTAAAAGTGTGTATATATAGAGAACTCGACTGTACCTGGGCGACCGAGCTTTGGTCGCGTGAAAATAGCTAAAAACGAATTTTCCCAGATATGAGACCTAGCTAGATCGATTTCTCATCCTCGTAAGCCCCTATATTTCAAATTTCATCGAAATTGTTAGAGCCGTTTTCAAGAACGCGATTACAAATTTGTATACACATTTATATATATACAAATATTGCTCGTTTAATAGTGTAGGATTAATGGAGTATTTTCAATATCCCTGGTTTACTTACTTACACCTCTGGCACGTCGACCCAAACTGAATACGCCACTCGCCCCGATCTTAAGCGGTCTCTCGCCAGTCACCCGCCTCCAGACTCCGCCGCAGATCCGCCTTTATCACATCTCTCCACCGGGATCTAGGCCCTCTTGGCCAGGCGTTCCTCCCCCATCCTCTCCAGATGTCCGTTGGTAACAACGCATTCTGTGAGCCTTAGTCACTCCAATGATATTAGAATCCGATTAAAGCTCTTCTAATTTCGCGTTTTTTTCTATTTCGCCTCATCATCTGCCTTTTCATCTGGGTGCTGCGTCGGACCGAAGATGTTACGCAGTAAGTATCTTTCTTTCCGCTATCAGAAAGTTTCACAACCGAACATCACAATATTGTCCGAATGACGGTCTTGGAATTTTTGTACTTCTACTGAGACGCTTGGACACCAGAACCTTGTGCAGAGCATTATTAAAATAGTACAACCTAGGTTTTTTTTTGTGGACCCTTTGAGACTATACGTCTCTAAGATCTTAGATTTAGGTTTAAGTTAGGGACTATACATCCCTTCAATGTAATTTTAGTACGTACCTATATGTATATTTTATACATGTAATGTAAATATTAGGTATCTGGTAAATTCATTTCTGTTAAATTCATTTAAAAGTGACTTGAAAAAGTGCCCAGATGTGGCCTATTTGCTGAATAAATATTTTCATTTTCATTTTCACTTTCAAATGTAAATTTTGTAACTATGTGGAAATTTTGAACAAAAGGCCTTCTGCTTGAGTTTGTTCCGGCGCTTCTTCTCAAGCAATGGGTCTAGGAAGCGCTGGTAAATTCTTTTTCTGACGTGTAAAAGTGCCCCTGTGTGGCCAATTTGCTGAATAAATGATTGAATTTGAATCTACATTTATGTACCCCTCTATACGCAGTATTCTCAACCTGTAGATTCGAAAGTTGACCACAAATTACGTAACGCTTATGTCGTAATTTGTACTTTACTATCTGCCTATTCAAATACAAGTCCTCCTAGAATAGTTACAGAAATTTCTACAGCGTAGAATTAAAGAAAATTAAATAAAGACCATTGTGTGTCTATCACGTCATCAGATACTACGCGTACGTAAAGCAGCTCTACAGAACATCGATATAGAGTATTTAATTGTTCGCGATGGAGAACAATAATTATCTAATTATGATTATTATTACTTCTTTAAATGGCATCTTATGTGTTGACAGTGTTGGCAGGAGTCTTATAAGAAGTTACTTCTCGTTAAGAGATATTTGTAAACGCCATTTGGTTTGCTATTCTCAAGACAACCCGTAAGTACTTACTTTATCTGTACGAAAATGAACCTTTCAAACGTCACTCACTTGTTACAATGTTTGGACTGTCACTAAACACTTTCATGACAAGTGGCGTAGGTACAGAAGGTTCATTTTCGTGCTGAAAAACCAGCGGTTGCATTGGGGATCGCATGACGACTACAGATGCAGTAATTTAGGCATATCTTTGTATAAACGCCTTTATAGAAAGTAACCCTGACAGTAAGATGCACGTGCGTCGCAAGTTGTCTAAACATTTTATTTTTTATAGTTTCGGGGAACATTCATAGTGATAACTTTTTGCCGGTAGGACCTTGAAAGTAGTTGACGCAAAAAATACGTGTGGCGTTTTGTTTTTACTAAGTTGAACGGTGACGGCTTTCGAGAGTCCGATTTGGTGGCTTCTAATAATTCTCCGTTTCATATCGCAACGACAACAGCATCAGGGGGGAAACTTATTCTACGGCTCCTACCTCTACTTCCCGATAGGACGCAACGGGATGACTTTGCCTTTGAGTTGTCGAGCCAGGAACCGTGGCATGAGTCCGACTGTCTCGAACTTGCCAGCCGAGCTTTGCGACTGTTTGTCCCTAAAGTCCGGGAGATTCCCCTGAGGTCACGCCTGCAGCCGCTGCTGGCGGTGCCGGCGTCGAGGACGGTGTCGCGCAAGAACTCACCGTTGCCGCGCGCGCTGACAACCTTGAATACGATGCTGGCATCCGAGCCCAATTGCGATATATTCGCTGGACGATGGCGTCAAGTGTGTTCCGAGTGCCTCAGATTCTGTGAGCTTACGTGTGAAAGGCAATCTAGTTGTAATTAGTATATATTCTAAGCGTTGTATTTCTTAAATTTTCTAGTAATTAAGTCTAATTTCTCGGCGCCTTAGTTCACCTGTAATGCCGTGTAAATTAATTTGTGAATAAATAAAATGAAAAATAAAATAAATAATTGCTTAGGAAACTTCAAACAATGGCAAAAAACCCTTGTCTCGGATATTTCAAATGAATGACCTAACGCAATACAGACAGCAGCTGGTCCACTGCCACTTGATAACACTCTGCCACTCTTTCTCATGATTTCACCTCTGCTAGTAAACAAAATGTTCTTGTTTGTATTTTTGAAAAACACATGGTCTTGTCTGCAAAGCATTTTTTAACTTTTGCAAGAATCGAGTTTTTTTCGTTTTCCAAAACATTCTGGATTGTTGAAGTATATATATACTACTATACTACAGCCTATTTGCGTCCCACTGCTGGGCACAGGCCTCCTCTCATCACGAGAGGGTTTGGGCTATAGTCCCCACGCGGGCCCAGTGCGGATTGTGGACTTCACACACATCTTTGAAATACTTCGCAGATGCGTGCAGGTTTCCTCACGATGTTTTCCTTCACCGAAAAGCTCAGTGGTAAATTCAAATTGAATTTCGCACATAAGTAAACTTAGAGGTGCGAGCCGGGATCGAACCCCCGACCCTCGGCATGAGAGGCGGTAGGTCGAACCACTAGGCCACCACGGCAATTAATTATTGTTGAAGTATGAGGAGATCTTTTTATAAAAACTGAAAAACTGTTTTCTTTTCGTGCAAGGGTAAAAAAAGCTGCATGAAGTATTTTACAGATACAAATTTAATACTTACTCGTACACAATATTTACTTACGAATTGAAAATATTGGCATCCCTCTACATTGACGTCGAATATTTTACCAGACTTATTTTATGTGACACGGACGATGCAAAGACATACAAACTTATACTTAGCTCATTCACATACACATAGTTATTACATTCACATACTATTATAATTATATATATATGTACATGGTGGGTCATAAAATATGGCAAATAATTAACCCACAGTACCGGCTATCGATTCTAAGTATATTGTATAGGTCTTTAATTTTTTTTGGGTTGGTAAAAAATATTTTTTTGTATAGGATTCAGGCATCGCTCACACAACCAATCCCATATACAATTATTTTTTTTACCAACTCGAAAAAAAATAAAGACCTATACAATATACTTAGAATCGATAGCCGATACGGTGGGTTAATTATTTGCCATATTTTCTGACCCACCATGTATATACGTAGTTTTTTCTCGACCATTGCCGGTCAAGATCAGACCTTTAATTAATAATTAAATGCTATCATATTCGTTTCAAGAGGCCTATTTCCAGCAGGTACATGTCTATCGGTTGACAATGATAGGGATGATAATAAGTGTCACCTTCTAATTACAATAGAAAGCTTGTGCCCAGCAGTGGGACATAAAATAATAGGCTGTTGTGGTGGTGGTGGAGATAAGTTTCATAATCTAGTCTTGGTATCGTTCACTCCATTTTCAATAATATTCTCTTGAGATTCTGCTTTAACTGGTCTCCTCTTTCCTGTAAATAAAAGGGTGGTTAAAAATATAATAATGTTTTAAGACTGTGGTACCCTAGTGATATTGCCCTTAAGTTGGGGGTTTGAGTATCGGGTCTTACCTCTGACTAATAGGTACACATATGGTCGAAATCAAATTATAAACTCGCTTTGGATTATTCGGTGACAAGAAAACCTAGTGAGGAAACTGATTATATACCAAAGCCAAAATAAAAGCATGGGGTTTACGTCTCGAATCTCAAAAGATATATATTTTTTAATAAAATAAACTAGTATGGTCAAAGTGAAAGCCGTAATAGAGACGTGTGGAGGCGGCAAATCAAAAATAGATTCAATTATTTCTTTGTCACATTCATCGAATGCTAATGTAAATCTCATGACCACGTTTTACAAATTATTTTTTTAAATGACATTGTGAGATGAACATAGGCTTAAAAAGATATTTCAGTTACCTCTTCCAAGGAGAATCTTCTGGATTGTAGAAAAGGGCGCATCAATGAAAATGCAGATAATGAACGCGCCAACAAAGGTATAGGAGATGTCTGCTCCAAACCGATACAACTGGAAAAAAATGTAACGCTAGAACGCTACTATTGTGTCATGTTTTTTCATGGGCGCAGCCGACGTTCATCAATTTATAACACGTTATCAGTCAAAAGAAATCGTCAATATAGAGAACGCACAATAAACAAATACGGAAGAACAACTCGTAAACTGCTTAAAAAGCATAAACTAGACAGCTGAGAACTAAGAACAATGAAATTGGTGAAATAGATAAGTACTTACAGTTTCGCCGTTAGAGAAGTAGTGAGTTTTGACCCAGCTGCCATTAGCAATGATGATAATAGAGAAGTGAAGTAAGTACATCGCGTAGGACAAGCGCGCCGGCAGTTTCCACATATTTAGCGAGAGGAACCAGTTTATGGGACCTAGAAAAGAGAAGACATCATGAGGAAGTAAAGTTTTGTAAATGAAGTATTATTTTAACAGGTAGGTATATAGGTATATCTATAAGATAATTAACTATGAATCATGCGTTACTTTCCAATTCTTCTTGAAACTATAACAGCAAAGTAAGGTCAAATGGTCGACTCTCTTCAGATGGTATAGAAGAGTATTTTTAAAATTTCAATTCTTGGCATGTACCTACTTATTTATACGGCGGTGCATGTGTAAGATAAATTGAAAACGAGTACTTACCACCATAACCTTTAACACAGGCAAGTATAAGCCAGCCCATAGCCAGCGCCCAAATGGCACGCATGTAGGCGTTAAGGATGTTATCCAGCAGTTGGGCTTCGTGGTCCTGCTGCACGACGGGATAGATAGAGAAGATGCAACACGCCATCATGATGAAAGAAGAAACCCAAAGAACAGCGACATATACCTGATGAAATAAAATGAATATTTACTTTAAGTTAACTAACTAACAGTACTCTAAGTTTTTTCTTTATTTTATAAGCGAATAAATCGTCGGTCCTCGGGGTTTGTGGCAGAATATCAGTGATCCGCTCGCCCGGGCGGAGATACACACTGAGCCATGGCCCATTTGCGCTGTTGCAACGCACTATGTGCTTGTATTTGTAGATGTTGTTTCTATGTTTCTGTTATTGTTTTAAATCTTAGTTGTGCATGTAACATTTATGTAAAACTAGATACATGTGCATTTGTAACAGGCAAATAAACGATTTATCTATCTATCTATCTATCTATCTACTTTGACAAAATGGATGGAAGGAGGCTTTCAACTACAAGATTATATTATTGGCGAACATTACAAATTAAATTAAATACTAGGATTACAAATTAGCCAATATCTACAATCTGGTGACTGATGTTAATAAAAATGAACGAACTTCATTATGGTGAACTACTGAAATAACCTGATATGGTCTAAGGGGGAAGTATAGACATTAGACTACTAGAAATTTATTCATAATTTTGAGCTCACCTTAGGAATTCTTATCTGCTTGTCTCTCCATATGTATAAAAGATAGCCGTAGGCCATTCCTATGAAGAACGGAGGCGCTCGCGCAAGAGTGTTCACGTAGTAGATAGTCATGTAATCTTGCATGTTGCCGACACGCCTAAAAGAAAAGATCTTATATAGAAAATTCTAATGTTGTTATTGTGTTTCAGCTGTGTGTTGTCTTCAGTCAGTCAATCAGTTGAACAGTGACGGAAGAATTATATTCTTCTATTACTGACACGATCATTCATCAGATATTTAGATTTTTCTTAACTGTTACTATTTATACGGATTGACTGATGTGGAAAGTCTCCTGCATTATATGTTTATTAGTTTAAGCATTGCATGTCAGTCGCTCAACTAATTGGAGCAGTAATTAAAATAGTTATTATGTCACCCTTGGCCGTAAAGTGGGATTTTCCGCCTCTCTCACCTTCAGGTCTGTAATGTTCTATTAAATTACCTCTGCGGAAAAAGAGCAGCGGAGAAGTCATTGAGAAAGCTGTACAAGGAGGAGGAGACGAGCGAGAGGAGGATGATGAAGGCGAGGCTACCCCACGCGGCGCGCCGCGACCCGAACATGCAGAGCAGGAGCAGCGGGCAGAACATGTACAGCTGCACGTCCACGGACAGGTACCACGACTGGGCCAGACACTGGGGATAAGGAATAACGTAATTTATTAAGGTATTACCGAAAAACTTGACTTTCTGCAAGATTTTAGATGTAGCTCTAGGTATTTAAAGAGAGCTAATTTTCGAAGATTAAAATAATCGTGAGTGTTAGCTACAGAAAATATTTAGGAGAGCCGGAAGGATTTTGTGAGTCATGTACTTAGGAGTTTTTTTACAATTAAAAAAAAACACATATAAAATAAAATATTTGGAAAACCTAATCTACTACTCCACGATTATGTTGTGGGTACAGTTTCTAAGATCCATAACCTGCCTTTAATTTAAGTATCGCTGAACCTCTTCTCCTATAAAGGAGGGTTCAGAGTAATAGCTCACGCCGGCTCAGTCCAGTTTGGAATCAGACACATCTTTGAATTACTTAGGAAGGTATACTAAAATTCTCATAGGTGTGATATCCCACTTTACGTATGAACTGATATCCATCTTTGAAAAATAACTGTAGGTAATATAAATAGCAATAACGAGATAACTTACAATTTCAGAAGGGTTAACGTAGTTTTGGACGTGCAGAAGCGTGGACCACCAGTATTTCCTGCAGTTCTCGACCGCCATGGCGGCGTTCTGCCAATTCGGCCCGTCCGAGACGTGGTTGAAGACAGACGCCTGGAGCAACACGATCGCGGCGAGTAGAGGAGACATGCGCAGGAGACGGTTCAGATAGAACAGGTGGATGGACTGCGCGAAGCGAACTGGAAATAAACGGGATGGTAAGATAAAACAACACAAATGTCAGCTATACTTAACAGAATGGAGTTATAGGATCACACTTTATTATATTAACGAAAAAGTTAAGCCGTTGAATCACACTGGAGAAAATCATTCATGACCAGGCAAATCAGCAGTGACTTACTTGAGTCATGAATGATTCTTTTAATTTCTACTTACTATTAATAAAAGCATTTCTTTCTTATAATAAAATATAATATATAGCTATGAAGCTATTAAGATTGCGTTCCACGTGACTGTATATATGGAAATCATGACTTAATCCCGTGATAGATAATATATTTTTTTTATATTTTTCATCAGCCTATATTGTGTTCCACTGCTGGGCCAAGGCCTACCCTGTCCCTCTTCATAGCTCTGGATTCTCGGCAAGCTGTTTCCAGCCTGCTTCAAATTTATCAAGGTCATCCCGCCATCTCCTTTTTTGGTCTGTCTCGGTTCCTATAGCCATCTGTCGAGGTCCAATCTGAAACACTTCGGGGCCACCGATCTGGATGCATCCGGCAGACGTGTCCAGCCCAGTCCTATTTCAGTTTGGCAGTCTTTGTTCCCACATCGGCAATTTGAGTTCTAGAGCGCAGTTCGGTGTTTCTGATTCGATCAGTTCTCCAAACACCCAAAATGCTGCGCTCCATAGCTCGTTGGCAAACTTTGAGTTTGGACTTCTATGCTTCTGTTAGAGACCACGTTTGTGCACCGTAGGTTAGGACGGGCAGGATATACATAATAATTAAATCAGTTATGATACTTTTCTTTTAATCGAATATGACGTTATCTCTACGATTAATATCATTATCAGCAGACGGCGAAATGATAGGTAATTACTCCAAAAGAAACTGACAATGACCATTGATAAATTGTCCTGACCAAAGGTTTAAAATGATCATTTTTCCAGGACTTGTATCTTATCCGTTTTTAGGGTTCCGAAGTCCATAAGGAACTCTTATAGTTTCGCCATGTCCGTCCGTCCGTCCGTCCGTCTGTCCGCACTATTGCACGGAGATGCTTAGTTGTAGAAAGCTGTAATTTGGTATGAATATACATATTAGTTACGCTGACAAAGTGGTACAATAAAATTTTGAAATATTTTTTTTTATAGGGTACCTCCCCTACTCGTAAAGTGGGGAAGATTTTTTTTTTCGTACCCCATGGTGTGGCATATCGTTGAATAGGTCTTTAAAAAATATTGTGGGTTTGTCAAGACCATTTTTTGATTAAGTGATGCGTTTGTGAAATATTAAGCTTTAAAGTGTTTTTATTTGTTAGAGTCACGTGTCCCCCCCCCCCTGCCAGCTAAATGGTGGTATTTGGATAGCTGAAAAAAATCACGGTTGTAGCATATATAACGTAGTTGAAAGGAAAACTATCACAGCTAAGTAGGCTGTACAAACATACGAGTCTTAGTCGACCAACTTATGAAATGATTAAAAAAACAATGATTTTTTTTCGAGCGGCAGGGGCGTCCTCAGGCGGGCACGTCATACCATAGGCTAGCTAGATGCTAATAAGTCTTAGAAAGGTACTGTGAGCATCGTCAACTTCGGAACCCTATACTTTGCGCGTGGCCCGACACGCACTTGGCCGGTTCTTTTATAGTGAATTTCATATGCATGACAAAATTTTCACTTAATAAAACTATGTAATTATTATGACACTGAAAATGAAAAACCTATAATAAATGGAGAAAAAGAAGGAATCGAAACTCTTACTTCTGCTAATTTTTCCGACGGTGGTGTAGACGCAGAGGATGCCGCTGAGAAGGAAAAAGGTGTCCACAGTGATGGGAGCGGAGTTCACCCAGGTACTGGAGAATTGACCGATCCACTGAAAATAACATCATCCATGTGAACTAAATTCATGACAATCTAATAAATACATTAATTAGCTCTTTAAATTCTTTCTTAAGAAACATCTATAACGTGTGAAATCTGAAGTCACTGTAACTATTCAGTCCCTTCTGGTAAGTAATTAGCAGTTGTAAACTGTCACATACACTTTACGTAGATATCTAACTATTAACAACATTATACGAGTATGTATTTTCATAACAATTACAGTGCCCAACATTTATTTTTAATTTATTTTCTTTGCAATCTCATACATTCATTCTTTTGTGATCTAATTATGTCCCAAATTTGGAAGCACCATTGCACTCCCCGACCTCACTGAATACCAGCGTAACGGAGCACTTGACCCACAACACATGCTGAGTGTGGCGGTTTTGGACATGACAAAGAGCAATAATAATTAATATTTTTAGTTTAAGTTCGTTTATTTTTGTAGGTACCTAATTACTTTATCACTAGGGTATCACTAGCTTGCTTACCATAAATACGTCATTGATGTTGTGGATGTAGCCTATCAGAGTGAATAAATAGGTGTGACCAACGATGACCCACATCATTGAGATGGCTCTGATGCCGTCCACACACTCCAGTGCCCCAGGGTATGTATTGAAAGTGAGGAAACGCTTCGTGTTCGTATAGACGGAAAAGCTACGATAAAGAGGATTACACTCTGTGAAAAAGAAATCAATGAATTACATTTAAAATCATAAAATAAATATAATCAAGCAAAATAACAGTGTCTTAGACTCGCACTATCGAAAAATGTAACAAAAACCAATCTAAGCTATTCATTAAACTAATTTTATACAGGTAAGGAATCGCTTCTGACTGACATATGTACTTACAAGCAACAGCAATGAATTCGGTTCATTTATGATAGGATTTTCCATACAAAGTGACCCTTTTTCATTTCTGTTGAGTGTGTATCCAATTTGATTGTTTTTAGGTAAAAAAATACCTGCATATAGAATGAAAATTATAACAAACACACTTACTCGTATGAAGAATTTTAGTAAAATAGAGATCAAAAGCTGTACTAAGCGTAGTCACCAACAAAATAGTTCCAAATATGCCACTAAAAAAGGAAAGAGAAAGTACGTTAAATACAAATATTGAAAAAGTTGAAATGATACGAAAAGCAGTAAATCTACTGTCACATGAGAAAGAAGTCCGGAAGAATTAAAATTTTATGTCAGTGGGTAAGTGGGTGGGTAAGGGTCAAAATCCCCAAATAAAAAATATCTCCTGCGTATCGGAAGACGCACTGTCGATATGATTGCAAAGGTTAAGCAATGACCCATTCAAGGTTGCAATGAGTGGCTCTTTCCCTCACGATGATGCTGAGGATAATAGGGTGTCAATAGAACTTACACTGCAACATAATCTGCAGCAGCAAAAGGTTTATCGTCCGGAAGACGGCAGAACACTTCTGTTGTGGTGATGTTCATGAAAAATTGGTTCTGGATGAAATCAATGGCTTGTTTAGAGCTGCAGACTTTAGGAATGCACATGGCAACCGTTAACCGGAGCATTAGGCTGGACATGCTTCTGAAAAATAATAGGTAGATAGTTCTGCCTTTCATTTTGGAGAATTATAATACCTACTAATTAATTTAATCCGCAATTCAGTGTCCAACCAAAAATAATTGAGCACAATAATGATTTTCGAAACTTTTAAATACTATCGTCAAGTAATAAGTAGCCCAAGGTCAGGCGTCTCACTAACAAATTCGATTGCAATTTCCGACACATTTAGATGAGTGTCTTGAAACGAGCGAAGAGTGTTGACGTCCCTACTAAGTATGAGAAATTGTTTTTAATGCTTGCGCACTACATACGAAATCCGAATTCTCATACAGATTAAATTCTTGTTACTTTGGACCCCAGATTTGGATCGAATGCAATGTGCAAACACTCTAATCGCTCCTAAAGTAAAGTACTTAACTTGAGTTTCGAATTCATTAAAGCTATGAATTAGTGATTACAGAATAAGTACAACAAAAACGTTTTAAGCTCAGACTGTCAGAATTATTGAAAATATCCTTTGGTATAGGTATTGTTTGTTACGAAATTTAAAGCTCTTCCGCTCCAGTTCATGAAGGAGACAACGCTTGTCGATGACAAAATGTTTAATGAAGAGAAATTAGGTCAGCAAGTTGTATTTAAATGAATATTTCACAAATCATCTCGTTAAAACCGAAATAGTTTAGCCCAGTATTTCTTATCAATATTTAACGTCGCAAAACCGCATGTACTTGTTTTTTAATGTTATTAGGTCCCTTGAGAGTAGTTTACATCCAAGTTTGCAACTTCGACAACTTTGTGCTTTCGGTATGGGGCCCATTTTCAACCAACGAAAAAACGGAGGAGGTTCTCAGGTTGACGCGTATATATATTATTATTTTTAGGGTTCCGTACCTCAAAAGGAAAAAACGGAACCCTTATAGGATCACTTTGTTGTCCGTCTGTCCGTCCGTCCGTCCGTCTGTCAAGACCCTTTTTCTCAGGAACGCGTGGAGGTATGAAGCTGAAATTTATATCAATTACTCAGGTCTACTGTCCCTTGAAGCTGTGAAAAAATCAAACTTCTGAGCCAACGCAATCAAAAGATACAGCCGTTTATGCCGCAAATTTTCGACACTTGCAAGGGAATCAAAACCTACAGGGTGCTTCCCGTGAACTCAGAATCTTGAAATTTGGTACGAAGCAACGTCTTATAGCATAGATAAAGGAAAAATTACGAAAACCATAAATTTTTAGTTACATCACATAATATTTTTTTTTTTAATAATTTTAACCTTACTACCCATTTCCTCATAAACGCGTAGAGGTATTAAATTGAAATTCATACCAAATACTCAAGTCTATAATACCTTTAAGCTGTAACAAAATCAAACTTCTATGTCAACGCAATCAAAAGAAACAGCAATTTAAGCTGCATATTTTGAAACTCGCAAGTACTCGCAAGGGAATCAAAACCTAAAGGGTACTTCCAGTCGACCTAGAATCTTGAAATTTGGCATGAAGCAACGTTTTATAGCACACATAAAGGAAAAATTCCGAAAACCTTAAATTTTTAGTTACATTACAAAATATATATTTTTTAAGATCTTTGTCTTAAATTTATGCTACTCCATCTTTCCCCATTGTAATGTTATGAATTTCATTTTGCAATAAAAATACCATAGTTATGACTCGATTGTCGTAAAGAACGAACTTTGTAAACCTTACAGGTTTGTACGGAACCCTCGGTGCGCGAGTCCGACTCGCACTTGGCCGGTTTTTTTTTATGTAGGACCACGCATAATTTCACCATTTTGACAAGGCCTTCTGTTGAGTTTTTTGCAGCGCTTCTTCTCAAGCAATGGGTCTAGGAAGCGCTGGGAAATTCATTTTTGACGTGTAAATGTGCCCCTTTGTGTCCAATTTGCTGAAGAAATGAGTGGTTTAAATTGTGAACCGATTTTGATGATTCTTATTTTAATCTAAAGGTGGTCCCATTTTAATTTGGTTCAGTTCTGATGATAGGATCCATGAGAAAATGAAGGAACTCCTCGAAATGATTAAATGATTTTGGCATCAACTTTAACGACTTCAGCTTCAACTACGATGGAAGCTCCTCCTGGAATGAAATCTTGCAACCTATCTATGTGGTTGGGGAGAAAGTGGCCATGGTTAATTTCGACCGTTAATCTACTGTAACTTAATTTATATCTATTTTCCGAGACGCGTACTTGTTGTACCAATGCTCCTAGAGAAAAGTCATCAATCACAATAGTATTATTTTCTACCTTGAATTGTGTGGCCCATTCATCCCAGTGATAATATGTCCTGCTTGCTGCAATTGATCGTATGCTATGTAGATTTTTCTCATATCTTCCAAATCAGTTTCGTTATCTGGTCGAGGAATCTCTGGCCAGGTTATGTCCGGAATGTCAGGAAGTCCAGGCCATTCAAAATCCTGGTTCAAAGGCACTTCCACCATGCAGTACTTGCCCTGGATCTCCATGTCACTAGCTACTTGGTTGATGGACAGGCATTGATGAAAGTCCCCTAAGTCGTTAATGTTACCGGTTAGAATACCACTTGGTATTCTGCCACTTGCATCTAAAACTGTTGTGGATAAATTGTAGGAATTAGTACGATTTTGAATAGATTTGCACCCGATCTCATCTGACGAATGATAATAAATTGATAATTGTATTTAACATAATCCATCCAGTGAAGATCCATAATCCATATCCATTCTCATATTATGAATGTGAAAGTGTGTTTGATTGTAAGTTGTCCTTCCTTCACGTCGCAACGACTGGACCAATTTTGGTGAAATTTGGTATGGAGATAGTTTAAGACCCTGGAAATTAATAACACAGGATACTTTTTATCTCGATATTTCTATCGGAACGGGCTTTCTACGGGTCAAACCAGTTTTTTTTTGCATTACTTCTGTAATTATAACCATCTACTCGTATGTGTATAGTATAATCGGGTACGCAAACTCTAAGCCTAGGCGGGACGTACTCGCGCGCGAATAATATTATAAATGTGAAAGTAACTCCGATTGTCTGTCACCTTTTCACGCTTAGGTAAACCACTGGATCGAGTTAGATAGACGTGGTATGGATAAAGTTTAAGTCCTAAAGTTTAAGACATTGAAATGACTTACACTGCAGGCGTAATGAGTGATTCGATAGAAACACTAACTGCTCGTTGCATTGACTTGGGTCTAACACATCTTCATACAAGTCTGTATCAAATGCACTTCTTGATGCTGTGTCATCGACAACAGCACTTTTATCTTCAGATTTAACATGCCCGCTCACTATGTTAACAGTTAAAACTAAAATAAATATAACGAGATATTTTTCTGCCATGGCGTTGTGTGTCACAAGTTTCGATTGCCAATTGGTGAATCTCATTTAGAGTTTCTGTATAAATAATCGATAGGATTGATAATAAATTAGTAAGTTAGCATGGATTGTTAATCTTTCATATTTCCTCGTGATAAACCAAAAAGCAGCCGTCATTTATCTATGAATCAGCATCGATAAAGTGCGTAGTAGGAATTACTTTTTATCGGTTTTATTTAATTGGGATGTGTGCTAATTTGATAACCAGATTTAGGGAAACTTTCTGGCCTAATTATTTATTTTTTGTGAAAATAAACAACAAAAACGTTAATTCAAGCCAAACCCCTAATCGATTATGTATCCAATTAAAATATATTTATACGCATATGTATCTAAAAAAAACTTTCTAGTAAATGATGATGTCATGGCTCAGTATCAAATCCGTATTCCTGACATTAAAGTAAGTAATCATTAACATTGTTTTGCGGAAATTCTATTTTTGTTTACTATATTATTATATTAATGGCCTTTCCTTATTTTATTTTTAAGACCTACTTTAATTTGGCTATAATTGTCTTAATAAACTATTAATTCCGAGTTGCGTAAGGGAAATTTTCACATGATTAATACTCAATATTCAGCTCAGTCCGGGCGCCACTTGTGAGTGGCGGGCGAATAATGAAGGATTGTAGTTAGTCGCATAATACGGCTCAGTGATACGGCTTTCCTGTACTGATGACCAAAATATTCGAACAAGTACCTATTTACAACACTATCAGCTCTTTGTAGTCCAAAAAATAAATTTCGATTCCTATAATAATGAGGGCAGATTTTTTAGGGATAATTTCGATTCAAGTAAATATAATAATTGTCTCGATTTTTTCAGGTTTTGGTAAATAGGTACCTCCCATGCAGGGTATTTTTTTTGTTACTGAGACGAAGTCGAAATCGTCGTCGGGGACGGACGGACGATTTTTGAAAAAAAAAGCATATACGCTGCGTTTCCATCAGAAATGTGCGAGGATGCGCTACGAGGGATACCTATATTTGTCATCAACCAATAGAAACACTTTATTTACCTATCCTCAGGTACCTAAATGAAGTGTTTCAAATGTTTGTTTAAAATTAAGAGAAATAATTAAATAACACAAAGCGATATAATGAATAGGACATATCCCTTTTTTAGGTCGGTTAGAATCCAGTTTTAATTTTTAAATGGCGCCGTCTGTTGCTTATAAAGCTACAATTTCACGTGTAATAAAGCTCAGATGTCGTTTGAGTCAATTTCGTGTGTAATGTAACGCGCAGCGCTCTTAGCGTTAATTGACTTGAAAATTAATGGAATCGCTGGGAAACCTTTAAGCTGTTTCGTTTATTTACCTCATGCAAGGGCCTGAGGCGCTGAGCCATGTGTGAAATTAAATTTGAGCTTTCGGTGACATAAAACAACGTGAGCCAACTGGGGCGCTCAAATGAACTTTAAATCTAGCTACTTAAAGTGTGCCGCGACGCGTGAGCGCAGGGATAAGATCTCCCTTTGCCTAATTAGCGTTACGAATAGAGCCCCTGGCACTTATCTGCGGAGTAATTCAAAGATGTGTGTGATGTCCCCGTTAAGACTTGCGTTTCCACCAGACAAAGGTAATATGTACGAGGTGCAATGCATGCAAAGGATGCTTACCAATGCTGCGGAACTTTGTGTGAGCGCAAAACTGAAGTGTTTCTACCAATTTATTTATTTATTTATTTATAAAAAAAATTATAAAAGTTTAACATGACCTTACAGTTAACACCAATGGGTCATGAAACCAAATAAAACTATTTAGGCGACGAAACGGCGTGGCTCCGCTGCATCGTCATCTCGGGTGTAGGATTCGGTAGGTTGCCCTGGAACCGTCGAAACACGACACCCTTTTATTTATTTATTTTATTTATTTAATGTATGACTCTTCCGTTACTGACTAATGACAACGCAAAGTCGAAACCACTGGTCGTAGGAAGCTGATATTTGGCATGTACGTTCCATATTTGGATATTTTAAATCACTTCGTCGTCACTTCATTGATGGTCAAGATTAAAGATGCGCTGGCCGAAGAAAGAAATCGTGGTTCCGGAACATTCGCAAGTGGACCGGGGTTTCATCCGTCGAGCAGCTGTTTTGTGTCCCGATGGATGGAGAGGCATACAAGAAGCTAGCGGCCAACCTCCAGGACTGAAGAGGCACGCTAAGAGAGAGAGAGAGGGAGAAATCATATCAGGCTTAAATAATAATGTTAGGTATTTCCGTATTATCAAGACTTACACGAACATAACGCGAACATGACTCATTTAAAATGTATCAGCTCTATAATTATAGACATACTTACTAGAAGTTGATAAAGTTTTATATCTTACTAGCTGACCCCGCGGACTTCGTACCGCCTTAGAATTTTCTTTGCTATAAACCTCACGGAGCCCGAAACCTTTCCAACGAATGCAAAACCGTGGAAATCGGTTCGTGCGTTCTGGAGTTATAGCGTCAGGGAGGAAAACCCGACTTATTTTTATATAGTAGATTATGAGTAATGTTATGATTCTCAGTAGTAATGAAAAGGTTGACTTATAATTATTGCACAATCGTCTACTATCCACGCTGTAATCTGTGATTATTACTGAAATGTGGACACGCTTTAAATATGGCACACAGCTTAAAATATTTTAGTTGATATCGACAAATTACCAGTATCCACTCATTAATTAATAATTATAATGCAATTGTATATTTAGGGCCAAGCAAAACGTTGTGACGATATTTTACCCGCAGAAACAGGTTTTATAGGTTTTTAATTTCTTTCGAGTTGGTAAAAAAAAAATACGGGATTCAGGTATCGGTCACACCATTAATCCAATACTGGGCCATTCAAAAATGTTTTTAACCAACTTCAACAAAAAACCTAGATGACATGCTTAGAATCGATAGCTGATTCTGTGGGTACGAATCTTTCAATCTTCAGATAAAATGTATTCTTAAGAATCTAATTTAAATTTTGGATGGACTATCTTCAGATTCAGGTTTTTTTTTTCTGACGATTGAAAATTTAGTCCTGGGTAAAAATTAAATATCGTCACGACGTTTTGCTTGACTCCGTGTTTTCAGCGCCGTCTATGTCGTATAACCTAAACGAAGTAAAATCCTCGAGAGTTGTCGGAACAGAACTACTCAGTTTCAAACCGCTCGCTTACTGGGAAACGAGTCGCTGTGCTACTGAATAGATGGCGGTATAAGTAACTAAATCATCTAATTTCTAATTTGAATGTTGGTCTTTTTACAACGCTTTCATTAGGTCGTCATTTAACTAACACACAATCTAAAAGAAACTTGCTCGGTGAATTTGACCTAGGTACTTACTTCTTTTTTATCTTTATTTTATTTATAGCCTTTTTATCAAACTTTTTGTTTGAGACTAAATGAATACATACCTACCTTAAACCTACCTATTAAATATTGACCACTAGCTTCTGCCCGCGACTTCGCCCGCGTGGAATTCGGTTATCGCGTTCCCGCGGGAACTATACGTTTTTCCAGGATAAAAAGTAGCCTATGTGTTATTCTGATCTATAAGCTACATTACTGTAAAGTTTCATTAAAATCCGTTTAGTAGTTTTTGCGTGAAAGAGGAACAAACATCCATCCATACATCCATCCAAACAAACTTTCGCCTTTATAATATTAGTAAGGATATTATTATTATTAATTATTATATTATTATTAATAATAATTATTATTATTATTATTATATAGTAAGGAGTAAGGATAAATTGTACCTAATGTCAAGTCTTGACAGCCGTGTCAGTATTTTGACGACGTCTACAGTTGTAATCTCAGAGTTGTAATAATTGGATTTCCAGTTCATCACATTTTTAAATAGATTTACGTTTTATTTTAAACTAATATCTGTATAGTGGTTATTCGTGTGTAATATAATCGTTTTTATGTGTTTTATTTAAATCGTGACAATCATGTGTGATAATTTACCATTAATTCCTAACAAGAAGTGAGTTGTTGGATGTATCCATACGAGTTTTAAAAAGCCCAATTGTTTAACCTACCGCCTCACGCCACTGTACTTTTCAGTGATATTTCATGAGGAAACCAGCACGTATGCGCGAAGTAATTCAAAGATGTGTGTGAAGTTCCCAATCCGCATTGGGCCCACGTGGGGGCTATAACCCCAACCCTCTCTTGGAGACAAGAGGCCTGTGCCCAGCAGAAGGACGTTGTAGTATCCACTACAGCCGCTCAGGTGCGGTGGTGGGGGCAGTCGCCCGCCGACCGTGGTCGAGTGTGGACGGACTTTGTGTTGCGCATATCTTATATCTACTGATAGCCTGTAAGTGTGTTATAATGTGGTCTTAGAGGCTACAAATGGCGACGAGGATAAAACCGAGTAAAAAAAAAAAAATGAAGGAAGGGTAAGTACCTAGGTAATTAATGTTTAATGCCCCACAGTTGCTTGCGTATTGGTGGTATCAATATAATATACATATTCGGCTATAAGAATAGTCACTAGCAATTATCTAATTACTTATATTTAAATCAAAACCACCTATGAACGGAGTCAATGCGCAAGCTATTTTTACGGGTAGATAAACAAATTCATACCAATTTCCTTCATTGCCAAAGTAAAGGCCATTACATGTTGATGGCAGGACAATAAGTCCAAACTATAGTTATGAATAAATGGTGCACGTATACCTAATGAACGTTGCGGTGCCTACCCCAAAATTATTTAAAAGTGAAACGAAAATAAGGTGTTCTCTATGATTGGCAAAATGATTACTTCGCATTAACCTACCGTCCACCACAAAATAGTTCGTATTAATCAGTTTAAATTAAAGTATTGTAGGTACCTTACCTGCTAACACTTTGAATTTCATTTTTCATGTTACATTTATTAGCATTGTTTTATCATTACGATTCACGGAAATTGGTATCTAGATAACTGTTTGAATAATAATTCAATCGAATTTTATTGGTGGTTTAGATCGGTGGTAATTGGCTATAGAAAATTCCGGTTTGGGTTTACTTTTATTATGAACAAAGATTTGACCTAGTGTTCAGCTACTCAAGTATCTGTAGGATTGTACACCATGTTGAGAACACCATAGGTATAATAAAATTTCACTAAAGGCTACGCAGTGGGCAATTAAGCGCTAGAGAGCCACGAAGTTTATTAACGTAAATGTTAAGGGACCACATGTGTTGCAATAACACAACTGTGTATAGGTACGTATAATAAGGTCTCTGCCATGAACACTTTGTACTTAAGTAAGTACTGTTACTAACTTTTAGTAAAAAGCCATGAAAATAAGAATTTAAATATTCATGAGTGCACTTGAAATATACACATTTACTTGCCGCTGGCATGGACATAAGTACGAAAGAAATATGTATAGACATACTATAAATACTATAAGCATTCCTGTATGGAGTAAAAACATACGTGTTTATCACACTAAACAATTAAATATGTTTGATTGTCTAATAACGAGAAACCGTTATTGAAAATGCATTGTGTAATAGCTAAATGCAATACAAGGTAGTGAATTCACATGACTTCATAAGTCAAATGTAAATTCTTGATAAACCGAACGAAAAGTCTACATACCCACTTATTAATCACTTAGCAATTCATGCATTGAATAGAATAGTATCATACCACGAGTACGACTTGATGTAGGTAACTTCATAATTCATTGAAGTGAGTGATTTAAAATGACTTTATACTGGGTATCACCAAAATAGATAGTTAATAAGTAATTATAGCGGAATTGGTCAGTCGTTCGTAGTTGGTTAAACATTATCTTATAGTGAATTTAAAACTAAACGTATTTCGCGGGTAGGTATACCGGAATAGCTAAGAATACGTTTATAGTCACAAAGAGACCACTACCTGCTTGGCTACTTAACCTAGTCATTGCGACGTACTTCTGTTTATAGAACTGCATAATGTTTGTTATATGTAAAGACCAAAATAACATAACAATAAGTGGGTCACATTTACTTGAAGTTTAATAAGCTACAGTTACTTTCTATTTATGTGGGTATTGTTACGAGTGAATATACTTTGTTTTATCTATTAAAATTGGACAATCAATCATGTATGTGGTTACTTATGTACCTAAGCTAAGTAACGTCTAAGCAGTTGTTAATTGAGTTAATGGTGTTCAAATGTCAAATGGCAATAAATTATGTGTGCATTAAATTGCGCATAATATGGTTATAAAAGTGCTAAAGGCATTAAATATATAAAATCCGTAGCATTAAATGTGTTGATGGCATTCAATTGCCAATTGGCATTAAAATGCGTATGATACTTAAGTATTGAAATATGCGTTTCTCAGAAAATAGTATCTAAATAAGAAACGGCTAATATACGAAATAGTATTTAAAACGCCAACCATATACTATGTGGCACATAGGTACATGATATGCTGTAATAAAATGATTACAACTAAGTATCAAGAGTCAGGCAAAACCGATACTGTTCCTTCAGTAAACAGCTTGACTACAGGCAAGTACAAACAAGGGCCATGCACATTCAGCTAGGCCACAGGTTCATAATGAATAATTAGGGCCATGCAAAACGCACTGTTTGCAGTGAATAGCTTGGCCACAGGTTTACAATTAATAACTAGGGCCATGCATGACACACTGTTTCTACAGAGAACAGCTAGGCCACTGATGATAAAATATAGATAAGTCTATAAAAATAGGGCCATGCATAACCCACTGTTTCTACAGTGAACAGCTAGGCCACTGGTAATAAAAAACGAGTCTATAAAAAATAGGGCCATGCACAATCTCCTGAGACCCAGCTGTCAATTTTAGATGATGAATTTTAAATCTTATGAAATAATTGTAAATAATGATTGATTTTGTCCATTATAAAGGACAAGGGGTCTTAGGAGGATAATCCAGCTAGGCCATTGGAGAAGTGGTGAGCAGGATCACTTTTATTGAGACGATAAAAGTCTTAATATAATTCTTTCATTAGTCCAGCAGCTTGAGCATACAATAAGGGCATTGCTTAACCGGTATCGTTGATTGATTGGGTGCCCACCACCTTCTTTTACAAATGGTTGAGGGAGGTGATGTCCAGGGTAAGTGTTATACTCGTGAACGAGTCCAGCTCATGCTTACATGAAAGCTCAACACTTTCGCGACCACCCTATTTATCCATATAGGTACTGACTACATGCCGAAACGTGAAACACAAAACCCAGCTTCGAAGTCGAGGGCTGGAAAAATAGTTTTGATCAGCTATTTTGTCCTTGTAAGGATCCTTTTCAAAATTGGTAATATGAACATTTATTTTTATATATTAAAGCCTAATTAAATTACCTATACCTACCTATTGCTGGCAGCGAGAAGGGAAGTAAATCAGACTTTGCCATATTCGATCATTATTACCTACTTTTGCGTATAATAAAATTCCTGCACTATTTGAGTGTTTAGTGTCAACCCTGAATCATCGAACTCGGTGGTCGGGATCTCGGCATAAAGTGGGTGCTTATATACTTAGTTTTGCCACGAACACAGATGTAGCTTGAGTAGTCTTACAAACATGGTGCTCTTATTAAAATGTATCTATCTACTAATTAATAAATTTAGTCATGAATTCAATATTCTTTATTATTGACGATTTGAGGCTGTCGCTATACATGGCTGGGACTTTATACCTTTAGGTACTTGGAAGTCAAAAACCTGTCAATAGTCAATAGTTTTATTGCACTCATGTTGTAGTTACATTTAGACGGTATAATAATACAATTGTATCAAACATCAATACGTTGGGGCACAGCAAGTTAATGGCACAAAAAGAAATACTAAATTAATGAATTAATTTCGTTGGTATAGCCTGTAATTTGTTTGATAATTTTATCTTTTTATCAAAATATGGATAACAACACAGCTGTTGATTTTCCATGTAAAAAAATAAACAAATAAATAAATGTAATCTTTAATTCAGTATGATACCTGATTATGACATGAAACATAGGTATTAATAATAATAATTATATATGTAATCACTGATCAAGAAGCAAATTACATAATGTACTGAAAGGTCCATGACATGATAATAAAACTAGAAGATTAAGAAGTCGCTCTTCACGACCGATCACAGTTTACGGAGGTCGGTTAAGTTTAAGGTCTGTGTAGCTTTAGTCGGCTGTGCAGGCTGTCCCGGACCGCAGTTACCAGAGGGCTGGTGGAGTTGAGCACGTAAGGGTAGTGGCTGGCGCAGCAACGCCTGCCAGCCGGGGGCGCGCCTGTGCAGAACATGGCACCACGTCGGCAGGCCGTGCAGTGCACGCCAGGCGTTGCATTGGTGTATTGCTAGCGAATCTGATTCATTCCGCGCGCAGAGCGTGGTGTAGTCGCACCTAAGTTCGGCCGGTTACAGGTACACGCCTGTGCAGTACGATAAACACATGAAGTACTTTTAAATATTTATCTGCTGTGAAATATCACAAAAGACACGATTGTTATAGTTCAGCGTTGCAGCTTTGCAGAGCGATAGAGCCCAGTATTCATCACTGCGATCATTGCTAATCTATTGTGATCGCCACAGACACAAGCTCACACTCAAGATTGGTCTGCGAGAAATTGAAGTGTTTTCTTGGTGGTGAGAGCTTTGACCTCTTCTGGGTGTATTTAATGCTTCCCCAGATTAGAATATGATAGCAACGTCGCATCGACGAAGGGCATTCGGTCGGAATGTGTGTGTAGGGGCGTTTATTCCTCCTCGTTACACAGTCTGCACATTTTAGGACTGCTGACGCTTATGTAGTTCATGTTGTATCTATTTAGTACACAGGGGCCAGTCTGACCTTACCAGCATGCCCTAGAACCCATCGTAGAAATACTCTGTTGTGGCAGGTTAGCTGCCTCAGGTTTATGTAACTATCGGTACACTTCTGTATTAAGTTGAGGAATACCTTCCTATATTCAGACTTATACAACTGTTTGAACGATCGTCCCTTGTGGGTATTTCCCACACAATATAATCATGTTTTTTTGGTAATCAAGTCCTGGGGCCGGTGTCAAGGGGCATCCCCAAATTGGCAATATAAGTATTGTGAACTGAAAACACTAGCAATTTACGAAAATGTCAATTAAAAAAAAACATTTATAAATATACTTAATTAAATAACTTACACTAAGAACAAGAAAAATAAAATAGTAATTTTGCAAAACGGCCTCTTCAGAGTTTGTTTTGCAACTTCTTGTCAAAAAAAAAAAAAAAAAAGGAGCTAGTGCGCGCTGGTCAATCCATTTGTGATATGTAATAATGCCCATACCTACGAGTATGTGGCCAATATGCTGAACAAAATATAATTATTAGGCTATCCAGAAACTTTGACTTTTGCAGATCATGAAATCAATTTACCAGCTAAGTTTTCCGCCGCTTTTGCGAGGAATGTGGAACCTCAATCTTTGTATATTATGTCCCATTAGAGTTTCAAATTAATAGGGGAAAGGAAAGGTAAGATAAGGATGTTTTTAAACGATTGAAATTTTGTTAAGATAAAAAATAGATCTACAAGGACTATATTTATATTTTATTATTTTTGAGTCTTCTCGTGACCACGGCCGTTGAATCGCGGCCGAAACGTCGAGGTAAAATATAAATAGTTTTTGCGCGATTGGGTCCCAGTGATGGTGTGTTTAATATGACTATATTTCGTTACAGGAAAGTAAAGTATTTGGAAATTGAAATAATCAATTGCAAGTTTTATTTCAATACAAGTCAATAATAAAATGAATAAATAATTTACTTATTTTAATAAGTGGCCTGTTATTAATCCAAATAGTAAAAACAACTAATTATGGATGATTCGATGTTTTAAAAAATAAATATAACATAGCGTAAAATCTTACGCGACTGGTAGTTATATTTAATATTGTTGGCTACGGCTAACATGATTGTTAGGCATGTGTGTTAGGCATGTGTCTAGATATGTATGTAAATATGTTATGTTTAATATAGAATTACTTATAAGTTATAACATTGTATATTTGTGATATTACATAATCTCAATTCAATTAAAACAAAGAAGGGATGTAGTATCCACTACAGCCGCTCAGGTGCGGTGGTGGGGGCAGTCGCCCGCCGACCGTGGTCGAGTGTGGACGGACTTTGTGTTGCGCATATCTTATATCTACTGATAGCCTGTAAGTGTGTTATAATGTGGTCTTAGAGGCTACAGACGTAAATAAGCTGTTTTGGTGAAGGTGGTAGATAGAAGTTTTGAGTTTACAGTACGGTATAATATCCACATTTTATGTATGGAGCTAATACAGGCAAGCCGGTACAATGTGGTAGGTATTCAGGCATGTATGGGTGGCCTAGTTCAACTACGGACAGCATCATTGCTGATTCTGTCATGAAGAAAAACCCCTTTTAAGACCGCTTCTGAACCTTCACTCTACTTCACTCTGGCCTCATAAGCAGACGTCGTTATCGCGGGTACAAAAACGATTTGACAGTACAGAAAGATTATGAAAAACAAGCAATAACAGACGCGAAACTCATTTTGAGGAACATCTATGCCTACTCCAACGAGTTTAAAATGTATCACACATTAGGTGTTTCTAATACCCAACCTCCATACTTGACTTGAGTACCAATACAACTTAAATAGATTAGCTATGCAGTCGCAATGCAACTTTTTAATAATTTTTCCTATTTGACATTGTCATTGGTTAGTAAGTACATTATCAATTATCCGTACTGATAACTGTGTGTAATATTTATTGCCGAGTGCTTTTAAAATGCCGCGAAGGAAAAAAACGTGCGATGAATTTGTGGAGGTGTGGACAAAGGATTATCCTGAATTACAGGCTCGCGATACAAAATTATATTGCACTAAGTGCAATGTTAGTTTCCCCCAGAGAAAAGCTTCTATGGAACGACATTTCAACTCGGAAAAGCATACATCCGTCAAAAAAGATTTTAGGGTGGAATTAACCTTTATGGTAAGCTGTAATATACCATGGTCTCAGTTTAACCCATACCCCTTTACGGCTGTATTTTTTATTGATCTTTTCTAGAGAAAACTCTCCTGTAAAGAGCTTCTTAGATGTTTAGTAGCTGTAGGCAGAATACGTCCGTTTCTACCAAATAGACATTCTGTTTTATCTGCTCTTTATCTGATTGGTAATTGTACCCGCGATAACGACGTATACTCATAAGGCAACAACCCCCCGTAGCTCTAAATCTGGAAAGTCATGCCACGAAAAACATAAGGAACTTGTATAAAAACCAAGTCTCGCAACTCAATTATTCTACCGTAAAGAGTCGTGAGATCCGTGTAATACCAAGTCGGTTAATTTATTCAGTCCCTACTTAAGGGTCCTTCTGTCTTGAGTTTATAGTGACCATTTCAATATTAAAAATCTTTTATGTTTTAAATAAACAGATTGACTTGGCCATCGTATGAAAACATAATTTAAGTACCTCACAAGTTTTACATCTTTTTTTTTTTATTGATATAAAATAATTATAAGGTACATTTATGCAAGTATACATAAACCTTTTTAGGTTTTCCCGTATACCGCTACACAATTCACCGAAGGTCTTAATTATTTGTAATACAACGTACAGCAAGTTAAAGTATAAGATTCCTTAAATAAGTAGTTGTTAACTCCAACATGTTTACAAACATCAACAAGTCTTAAAAACATGCAGGAAATTTCCAAATATTACCCTGTAGCCGCCCGCGGCGATCCCTGTCTCCCCCATACATATTATATTAAATTCACCATACCATCATACCATCTACACCTTTAATTTTATATTAATTTAAATTAATACTAATATTGTTATTTTGACCTTTGGAGACACCTTACATCTCCAAAATTGACTAAGGAGACCGTATACATCTCCTAAACTTGTGTTGTATGATATAATTTTAGAGACTGTGTACAACTTTAGGATACCTAGAGACGTATACAATCTCTAAACATTTGCGATTTTATTATTATTTTTAGTATACATATTTAGATAAGTACTTTAATTAATATTTTCATTAATTTGTACCTAATATAAGACCATCTCTAAGATCTTAGATTTAAGTTTAAGTTAGGGACTATACATCCCTTAAATGTGATGTATGTGTATTTTTATACATATTAATAATGTAAATTTAATGTAAATCTATATGTTTAAATTTGGAAAAAAGGCCTTCTGCTGAGTTTGTTGCGGCGTTTCTTCTCAAGCAATGGGTCTAGGAAGCGCTGGTAAATTCATTTCTGTTAAATTCATTTAAAAGTGACGTGTAAAAGTGCCCAGATGTGGCCTATTTGCTGAATAAATATTTTCATTTTCATTTTCATTTTCAATTATATTGTTTATTGCGCTTAAATAGGTACTGCTTCAAGGAAAGGATGGCATGGCCGTGCCGCTTTTCAGCTCGACAATTTTCCAGGTCTTTTTCATAGTTTTACTTATAAAATACTAAAGTAATTCAACATAATTAAAGTGTTTTATTCGCAATAGTCACTTAATTATTGTGCTATATTCAGTAACCTCACAAAATAAAGCCGATAAAGTCGAAAAACAATAATTTCTTCCTCGTATTTTACGTCTTGGTCTACCGCAACTCCACTAGCGCCTCTGTCGGAATTTCCCCTCATTATGCTTATACACTGCAGGGATGCCATCTGCGCTGACGTGCAGCCTGTTCTTCGCGAGGTGTTCAGGGAAGTGGAGCATCTTCCGCCACTTGCCTCAGAGAAGACCGGGGCAGCAGACCAGGAGCTTTGGGTAAACAGATCGGTTCACGAAAGCTGGTACGAATGTAATGAACGAAAGTGAAGGGATGACGACAACTTTTTTTTCCTTAGTCTATCAGGAAGATTATTGAAAAGTATTGGACACGTATTTTTTCTTTTTTCACGTAATCAAACTTATACGGAGATATTGAGTTGAAATGTCGCGTGACGTCACGGTTAGGTACGATTTATACCTAACGTTGACGTAGTTAGCCCCCACTCTCCAACTTTAAGGCATTCACTGCCACCAACGCATATATGCGTTTTTCTGACTTTGCCGCAGTGCCTCGAACGCACATCAGACGCAGACAGATGTGGCACCTAGCGAAAGTTCGTATAAAGAAGTGGCAGTGAATACGTTAATGCGTTTTAACTTAGTTATTCTTTGTTAATTTGATAAAACAAAAAATACGTGCCTACTATATTTTTGTTACGCTGACTGACAGACTAATTATAATTTCGATTTCTTCACCCTGTCGTCATCCCTATTCTTATAAAGGAGCCTCAAAATGATCATTATTAAATTTCGATATGCTAAATCAATTAAATATATTGAACCTCAATGTAAAATCGTATCCCATTCCATGACCTGAATCACATCACAGTTTGTTAACTCAATTTCTTCGATCACAACATAATTAATGGTGTTAATGCTATTTAATATCAGTACATAACTACCTTAATGTGCAACTAAGTTTTCATACGTGCAATCAAAAATAAAATTACTGACGTGGTAAAAGTGTTAGAAAAAAACACATCATTCATGTCACATTTTTTCTCAATTTTAAATAAATATTTGTAACGATTGATTCATTGACCTTATTATTAGCTAGAATAATAAAAATAACGGTAAAAGCTGATACTTGATACGAGTTTATGGTGCAAAAAATAAATTGCAAGTATAACTTTTTTTGATAGAAGTACGACAGCAGATCCGTAACTAACACTTGCAAGCTGGTAATGCCAACCAAAAATAATGAAATTATAGCTACTTTTACCAAGTGCCTAATCGTTTTCCTTCTTATTTTACTTACATTCGCAACAACGCGAAAGATCTCAGCAAAAAGCAACGCATTCAAGATTAACACAATAAACTTTACATAGGCATATACTTGGCACAATTTTTCAAAGTAACTATAGTTTATAGTTATTAAAACCGGACACAAAGCACCCACCGGCAATGTCAAAGTCCATACAAGGATTGACATAACAACTAATGATAACTTTTCTTGCACGAACACTGTAGTGGCTTTGTCGTGCAGGTTTTTCGTGAAAACAAACATCCACGTTACAAGAGCCAAGTCTGTATGAAAGTACAAATGGAATACAATGAATTTGAAGTAGATTCCTTCGAAGTTCACGTAGCACACGCAATATTCACAGATCGTGTTCAAGAGTCTTGCCACTGTCATCTGCAGCAGCACTCTTTCGTTATATTTCCTGCAGCTCGGTATCAAGATCAAAACAAACAGCTGCGTTGATAAACTGATGATCGACACCGCTACCCCGATCAGCCAAGGCGTCTTGAACACTTCAGGGTCGAACGCGGCTCCTGATTGGGTTGAATTAAAAATCCCTTCACTCTGATTCGTCATGATTGGTGTCATTAGACTGCTACTGTTCAGATAAGTAAACAGACTTCCATACTATAGGCAAAAATAACACGGGTCGTAGCTTCGTGTCTCAACGACGGACGAAGATCGAATGCCTCTACAATGATACATGTTGCTTCATTTAACAGTACAATAGGGAAGATGTGTGGAAAATTGTTTTTATTATTTACTAGCTTCTGCCCGCAACTTGAAACTTGGCTGGGAAATGAAACTGTCATTTTGAAAACTGTTGATCACTCCGTATTTAGTTAGGTATCTAATTACCTAATTTAAGTCATTACTATAAGAGATTGACGCGATAGTTAGTATAGAGCGTTACCGAGTAGCCGGTCAAAACTAAATTTGTATACTAATATAACATAATTACATCATAGTAGAGAGTTAAAAAAACAGATGACTTACTGACAAGTTGTTGTATGGATTTCTTTTCCTTGCATATTCTCTATTGAGTATTATAACAGTGCAAAACAAATCATTTCGTATTCATATTGAGTGCATCAACGGCGATGACGCCTCTTCGTATTAGTTATGTTGAAATTGTGGTTTCGACTAATTATGGAGCTGTGGTTTCCTAAAGTGGCTAAAAGAGCTCTTTGTTTTATTATCGAGTGGAGTGTTCCGCCACAGTTTATGATAAATTATTTAATTAGTTAAATTATTAGTTTATGATAAATTACTTTATGTTTACTAAACCTAATTAAACAACAATTATCCTTCCCATGGAAATAACTCTGCAGTTTATAAAAATACTACGAGTACACTTTTTTTAATAGCCTGAGGCTGCGTTGCCACCAGTGATGAACGAGGATGCGTTGCGAGGGATGTGTTTGTAATAGAAACACTTCATTTACCTATCTTCGCTCCGCTGTAAATAAATGAAGTGTTTCTAATGGTTGATGAAAAACGCATCCCTCGCAACGCATCCTCGCTCATCTCTGGTGGAAACGTCGTCTAAATGTTCCTCTTTCTGTTCTGTTTTTCTCGATTCTCATCTGTTACCAGCTTCGTTCGAACTTATCGAGGTCATACCGATACCGCCATCATTAACATTTATCATCATTATCATCATTTCAGCCGAAAGACGTCCACTGCTGGACATAGGCCTCCCCCAAGGCGCGCCACTCAAACCGGGCCTGTGCCACTCGCATCCACCGCGTTCCCGCGACCTTTACAAGGTCGTCACTCCATCTTGTTGGAGGCCTACCAACAGCTTGTCTACCGGTTCGCGGACGCCACTCCAGAACTTTCTAGCCCCATCGGCCATCAGTCCTGCGCGCAATGTGCCCCGCCCACTGCCACTTAATGCTCGCAATTCTTCGGGCTATGTCGGTGACCCTTAGTTCTACTGCGGATATAATCCTTATTTTTAATTTTATCACGCAGAGAAACTCCGAGCATAGCTCTCTTAGACCATTCCTCTGTGGGTGACTTGGAGCCATTAACATTAACTTATTAAAATATTAAAAATACAATAAGGTACAAACATGTATCTAAAAGTATACGATAAAAATTACCACTCTATTTTATTATTTGACTCTCAATTTATTTTAAACTTGTTTCTTTTTTTAATTTCTACGACATGATTAAGGATCCCAATTGTAATACACCCAACAGCAATGAAAACGGTATTGTTATATTGAAAATCCTTTACAAAGTGCCTGTTTTCATTGTATTTAGTTTTAATACTTGGCACTATTGGAAGCTTTCAACGAATGGTTGCTTCATTTAATTTTATATTTGTATTTACATTGTTTGAACTGATCGTGATGATTTTTTCCAGATAAACAATTACAAATCGGAATGCGAAGAGCTCTGGAAGCAGGAGGGGGACTTGAAGAAGGACTTCGCGAGGAGGATCTCTAAGAGGCGGCCCTCCAACCTGTACAGGCTGTTCCCCCCGGAGCGGAGGACGGAGGCGCCATGGAAGATGAAGAAGGGCATGATCGGGAGGCGGGACCTCATGCCCGCCATAGAACAGGATGCTGGAAGTGAGAGTTACATCTGCTCGATAGTATAGTAGTGATAGCTGTTCTCTTGTCGGTGTTATAGTACAATCAATACTAATATTTCGCCTGTAATTGCGTCCGGCTATGGCATGGATTACGGGAAAGGACATTAGGATACTTTAATACTTAAAAGCTTGTAATTCCCTCGGGAACTTTCTACTCGATTTCCACAAGGAACAAGTTGCGGGAAAAAGGGCTCTTATATATTTTTTTTCTAGCCTAATTGAATGTTCTTATAATTTATAAAAACTATATATTGACATTTTCAATTTTGATTGGTCTTTAACTCGAGACTCATCACTTAACAAATTTTTACGAAATGCCATTATACAGATTATTGGTCGATTGGACTTTTTTGTGATGAATTAATTTGTGTCTATTTAATTTTTAATGTAGCTATTTATTCCCAATATTTCTGTGTTGGGGCATAAACTGTTCCTCTCATAACACAGTGGGGCGCTTGTTAAAATAGAAATAAAGCACTTCCGACGTTATATCCACATTACGCAAAATCCTTTTAGTACGTAGTTAGTGCAGGAATGAATTATGCTGTTTGTTTCTTTGTCTGTCTAAAATAGTAGCTATAAATAACGCATAAAAGGATAAGTGGTCATTCCAATGATGATTTATTATATGACAGCACTGCAAATATAATGCGCTGCGGAGTCAGTTCAAACTTGTTTTTTCAAAAGCTGTGCATATTTCAGATTGTGGCTGTTTATTGCTCCTTGTTGCTGTAACTAGGTAACCTATAATAAGTAATAAAATATGGACGAACCGTGCCTAACAGAATATGACAAAATATATGGAGCAAAATGACATTAGAAAAATCCAATCTGCTAATAACGCCTCTTTATAACGAAGGCCAATCGGGTGCCCTAGCTGTTCGGGCACCCGTTTTGACGGGCCATTTTTCTCCGGCTGATTGTGAATCCTTACTTATAATAGATCAATGGTACTTAATGAATTTTGATAAAATTTGGTGTTTGAACATTTTATCTCAATATTCCAATGGGATCGGGGAACACTGTAGCGGGCTTTCTACAGCTAATGAATATTTTGATTTTCAAAAATACACATTTTTAGAAGTCTTTCTCTAGACTTTTCTGATTTGTTAATTTTAACTTAAATATATAATTATTCTAAATAATAAAAACGAACTCCCTAGTAAACGAATCCCATTTAAATCATTGAAACAATAAATTATATTTATCTTTATGAAATATCGACAGCGAAATGAATCATTAGATTGTAGATCCAAGATTCGACAGCAAATGAGTGTTTGCCTTGCAAACATTGCAAACAAAAGAACGTGCCCCAGCATACCGCTATCAGCTAATTTCTCGGCTTATTTATGGACTTGGCCTTGCTTTTCCGTTATCGCCGTTACACATTAGAATCTATATGAGATGAATCTAGACCGGTCTTGTGCCACTCGCAATCCACCGTATTCCTGTGACCTTTACCAGGTCATCGCTCCATCTAGTTAAAGATCTACTCTTAGCCCCCCTCTTACATTAAGCTTTTCAGTAAAATTTTGTTAAAAAAATACCACAACAGTGTTTTTTTTACCTACTTACTACCTGTTTGTAAATGAAAGTTACTTGAAAGCGAAGTATCTTTCTACTTTAACACCTCACATACTAAAATACACGTAGCAGCTTTTGAGGAGTCCCCTCAATATAAACAATCTCCAATCACCACCAATGTTTCGTCAACAGGAGAGAAGTCTCTCTGGGTGCAGAACATCCTCAACCGAAGCTCCTGCCAGTTCAGTTCACCCAGGCAGACCGACTACCAGCTGCAGATGCCTCTGGAACACCTGTGCGCGGACGCCTGGTCCTTGCAAACGTTGAGGTTCATAAATGTATATACTTACATAGATAAAACAATAAGCTGCCCGATGTCCGATCGATCGACGTACAGCCGAACCTACTGGTCGTAGAAAACTGAAATTTGACATGTAGGTTCCTTGGGGAGAGTCGGGGAGCATTAAGGCAGGATTTCGCGAAATTCCTTCAGGAACGGAAAAAATGGAACCTAGTGTAAAGTAAACTTGAATCTCAGTCCGTCAATACATAAACTTCTTTGATGTCGGTCGAAAGACTTTTTTATGGTATTTGTTGGTAAATGATCACACAGCCCACCTGATGGTAGAATATTATAGTCACTGTTGCCCATGGACATGAGTAATCATAAGATTTTAAATCCGTCGCCAACACGAAGAACAAGATTCATTAGCTCTCTTAAGATCACAGAAGGTCGTCTGTGTCTGAGTGTTAAATCTGTGTAACCTGAACCACGGGCTTGTCGTTATGTTTTGACATAAGGCGTCATGAGTCCGCTACTAATCGAAGTGGGCGACTGAAATCCGGTATCAAACGGGATTCTAAACCGGTCTGTAAGGGTGCGTCCCGGTAAGGCGAATGTGCTGCGAATTCCAAGTGCTCAAGCGAGGCAGCTTATTCTGGTACACCCAGCTAACCACTTGTATCTCCAGTTTCGGGAGCATTGGTCCGCCACTCGTCCCCCCCACGCCGCCGGAAGTCCCCCACCCCCCCTTGCCGGAGTACATCATCTGCGTGCCTCCGCAGCTGGACTTCGTCAACTTCACCCTGGGACACGTTCATACGGTTAGCTATTTTCATTCCACAGCCCTTTATTTCAAGTAAATACCTGAGGCTTTGCCTGAAATATTTAAAATATTTTTTCTCAGACATGAAGCTAGCTTGATCGTTACATCGACCCCCATACCCCTTTATATGCATTTTTTTTACTAAATCATTAGAGCCGTTTCCGAGACAGTTCTGTAAAAATTAAATAATTTAGACTGTAAGCTCGTATAACATTAATCATCATAAACTGTGAAGCTTCTGGACAAAGACAAAATAAAAATGCAAAGGGACATTTTTCCACGCATTATTGTTGAAAGTGCGGTTAGTTAATTTCAAATTTATTTATTTAAGCGGAAAAGCTACCTAACTCAATTGGTTTCCATCTCATTATGGATTACCGCGAAGTACCGAATGCAATGCCTGATTCCATTAATGAATACTCTCGAAACCCATTATCATTGCGGGTGAATGAAATTATTGGGATTATCGTAATTACTGACCATTTTATGACAATTTAGATCAAATACTATTCGGTTACTAAGTGAGCTGCACTAAAAACGTATGAATTAATTTCCTTGGATATCTGATATTCACTTCACTTTTTAGGGTTCCGAAGTCCACAAGGAACCCTTATAGTTTCGCCATGTCCGTCCGTCCGTCCGTCCGTCCGTCTGTCCGCACTATTGCTCGGAGATGCTTAGGTCTAGAGAGCTGTAATTTGGCATGAATATGCATATTAGTTACGCTGACAAAGTGGTACGATAAAATTTTGAAATATATTTTTATAGGGTACCTCCCCTACTCGTAAAGTGGGGATGTAATTTTTTTTTCTTGCGTACCCCATGTTGCGGCATATCGTTGAATAGGTCTTAAAAAAATATTGTGGGTTTGTTAAAACCATTTTTTGATTAAGTGATGCGTTTGTGAAATATTAAGCTTTAAAGTGCTATTTTTTGTTAGAGTCACGTGTGTCCCCCCCCTGCCAGCTAAATGGTGGTATTTGGATGGCTGAAAAAAATCACGGTTGTGGCATATATAACGTAGTTGAAAGGAAAACTATCAGAGCTAAGTAGGCTGTACAAACTTACGAGTAATAGTCGACCAACTTATAATGATGATTTTTCTCGAGCGGCAGGGGCGTCGGGCGGGCACGTCATACCACAGGCTAGCTAGATGCTAATAAGTCTTAGAAAGGTACTGTGGGCATCCTCAACTTCGGAACCCTATAATTTGCGCGTGGCCCGACACGCACTTGGCCGGTTTTTATTTTCTTTTATCTTTAAAAGGTTTTGGAATTCCACCGGCAAGTTTGTCTTTTAGTGTAGTATATTAAGTTACAGTCCCTCTAAAGATTCTCACATTTCATTTGATAAAAGAACTCTGAAGACCCTTTGGTAATTTGATAGCTACACTTTCGCTACTTCAATGATAATTGAATGTTTAAAAATTTCAGACGAAATATAACTGAAATTATTCACGTATAGTAAGTATACATTTATTAATTATATAATAATAAATACACGAGGAGTTAGGCAGTTATCTTCAGTCTCGTACGCGAGAATCAATTTTAAACCAGTGAGATTTTCAGTGAAAGAAAAACATGGCGAGGTCTGGCGGCATGTGGAGTGAACGTTAGTGTTGCTCACATGATAACAATCGTGTGCTGCTGCCAATGCCAGCACTCTTCTGCCCACAGCACCAGCTCCGCTTCGTGAACGTGTCGAAGTTTGAGATTCGCCTGTCGATCACGCCCCCGCGCCGCCGGGAGCTCGACATCGAGCTGTGCGGGACGCGCGGGCTCACCGTCACCTCGGGCTCCGCCGCCGAAGTCAAGGCAAGCCACACATACTTACCTCATCAGACCTCTTTCGATTGCCTGTCGAGCCTCTCTGTACTACATTGAAGCCTATACAGGATCAAGCAAAACGTTGTTACGAAATTGTACCCACAGAATCAGCTATCGATTCTAAGCATGTATTATAAGTTTTTTTTTCGAGCTGGTAAAAAAATGGTATTCATGTATCACTTACACCATCTATTCCATTTTTTTTACAAAGTCGTAATAATTCAAAACCTTAAAAAACCTGCTTAGAATCGATAGCTGATTTTGTGGGTAAAATATCGTCATGCAACGTTTTGCTTGACCCTATATAGGTTGCATGCAAGTTCGCAGACTTAGCATTGGTTGATTTAAGCACAGTTGACGGACTCATGGTCATTTCAAGGTGTCATTCCATACACAGACGTAATTTTATCCCATAGTAAAATATTTATCGAGCGCTGCTGCTTACGTAGTTAACGGACGGTTTGAATCAACCCACCCATTATATATTTACGCCGAAATTTTCATTACGAAAGAACGACGACGAATAAAGAAGACCTTTCTGTATGTAACGACAGCTTGACGGCCATGTAAATAACGATGACGAGTCAGTCAACCCAGGCTAAGCTAAAGCCGAAAAAGGCGAAATATCGGTGATTAGTAGTCAAGTGCTTTTCTTGTTCTTGGTAGACAAACCAGCTCGCAGGCCACCCTGATGGTAAACGTTGGGATTTATGTCCTTCTATGGTAGGTAATATTTGGAAACTGTAGTCGAAAAAATCCTTAAATCGGTATTATATTGTTAAATAGTGTTATGATTGTAAAATGAACTTTTATCACAGAAATAAATAAATACGATGAGTGTCCTAAAATGAGCTACATCTCACTTCCATTCCAGGTGAACTTCCGTCCGCGAGACGTGCGCACGCTGCGCGAGAAGCTGCGCGTCCGCGTGTCGCTCGGCAAGAACCTCGTCGTGCCCATCGCCTGCTACATGCAGCCGCCCCTGCTCCACAGTCAGTGGAACCGTTTTGAGAGCTACACTAGCGTCTGAGAGACTTACACTAGCGTCTGAGAGACTTACACTAGCGTCTGAGAGACTTACACTAGCGTCTGAGACACTTACATCATAATATCTCTAAAACTAATGAATATAATGAGAGGCCTTCTCTACATTATATTGATTACGACTAGAAACGTATTATTGATACATCATTTAGGCTTAAACAATAAAAAATAAAAAAAGGTTAAGTAAATAGCCGTGCTGGCCAAGTAGTTTGACCTACCGCCTCTCATGCTGTCGCGGGTTCAAATCCGGCTCGCACCTCTGAAATTATTTATGTGCGAAATTCAATTTGAATTTACCACTGAGATTTTCGTTGAAGGAAAACATCGTGAGGAAACCTGCACGCATCTGCGAAGTAATTCAAGGATGTGTGATGTCCCCAATCCGCGCTGGGCCCGCGTGGGGACTATAGCCCAACCCTCTCGTGATGAGAGGAGGCCTGTGCCCAGCAGTGGGCCGTAAATAGGCTGTTGTAGTAATAAAAAATAATAATACCATCAAAATTAGGCAAATTTTGGGCCTGTTGAAATTCACCCGTTTATTTTTGGACTCGAGCCCATAGAGACTGACCGAGTTGTTTTTATGGATTACACCTTTTGCTTCCAGTTACTGTCCCAAGCGTAAAGTACGTTCTCTCGCACCCGCTCGACAGCAAACCGTGCGTGGATTTTGATCAACATAAAGACATCTTAGACCTGGGCACCAGGCTGCTGGGCGATGCACACTCCACCCCTTTACTGCTGGAGTGTGCTGCAGACCATGTCATGTTCTTTCTGATGACTGACGATGCTTGGATCACTTTGACGCTGGAGGTAAGCTGTTCCACTAATTCAAAAACCTAGACTATATTAAAAAGTAAGCTTTGAGATTAAACGACAAATGTAAAGTCATTCATCAAGCAGAAGTTTAAAAGTTGACATCTCATAAAGATATTTTGTCTCTGGATCACTCTCATAGCTTTGATAACTAGCTTCTATAATATACGTTCATAAAAAGGAAAATATTAAGATGCATGGCTTTAGTTAAGCGATTGTTAAAATAGTGATCCCGACAAAGGCTACAGATTTCTCCAAAACGTATTAAGATTCATTCGTCTCTTTCAACTTAACATAATTTTGTCATAACAAATATTGTTTACTGTAGCAGATTTTGTTTACAACGAAAACATTTCTCTTTTCAAACATCTGTCAACTTTCATTTGTCATTGGCTCATCAGGGTTCCCTTCCTCGCAGGAGCTGACGTCAGACGGCTCCCTGTGTACGGGCCCGTTCACGTTCCACCCGGCGTGGTGGAGCGGCGGCGGCGCCACGCGCGGCCTCGCCCGCTGCCAGGCGTCCAGCGTCGGCCTCCACACGGCTGCGCTCCGCCTCCTGTCCTCCACCGCGGCCACCAGGACGCTGCACGTGCTCGCAGACTCCGTCTACTACACCCCCAAGCACATCAGTATACAGGTGAGATTGGACAGTTCAAACGTTCAAAATCATATATTGACTAAACTACGTAACCAGTTCTTTTGATAGCGATGCCGTACTAAAAAATCTCTAGGCCATCCGAAGGGCAACTAATAACTACACAGGTTATAGTTTACGTACTGAAACTAAGGTCACAGACATCACCCTTAAGATTTGCAAAGGTTAAGTTGCAGGTGGAAAGTATACTTATTGCTTGCCAGAAAGTTCTCGAATAGCGTAACGTACTCGTTAGCGTAGCGTAAGCAGCGTAGCTGCCAACAAGATAAAGCGACAATCTGGTGGATGTGTCAGCAATCCAGTGAATGACAGTGACATAAAACCTGTCTTGTCTGAGTGGTGCGCCCTGTGAGAGGCTTATGGCCAGCAGTAGTTTCGGCACTACACATCGACATACTGACATTCGGGTGTATAAACACGTATCATGAACCATTAGTTCAGCATCATTTGGATTCTAAGTGAACGTTACTAAATATGAAAATTTTTGTTCTAAATGTTTACAGGCGCATCCGAAAGACTATGACATCTGCAGTCAGGACGATCCCGACTGCGAATATTATGTACATCTCGGAACGGCGTTTCCAAATCGATCATTGTCTGCAACAATACAACTGATCAACCATAGGTAATTCAACTTCGGAAAAATAATATATTTGGAGAAGGACGACCATCCTGATGGGAACTATCCAGTCACCGTCTTTTGCAAAACCAGAGAGTCATTAACATTGCTTTGCTGGTATCAAATGGGGGGCTTGAACCTGTTGTATTGTACTAGAACAGTACTAGAACATAGCGACGCTGCTTTGCTGCATAAAGAACAGGTTGCTCCATCCAGGGGTGCACTTACTACGCTTTACTAAATTCAAATTCAAAATATTTTTACTGTCATAACTTAAACTAAACACGTTCTAAAGATAAATACATTTTTACTTACAAACTATTATTACACAAAGTGATTTGGAGACAGAAAAGTGTAATGGTTGAAGCGCATTCTTAATTATAAGATTAGGCAATGGGTACCAGTCTCAGCGGGTGCTGGGCTCGTTGTTACGCCCAGCGCTGAAGATTCAGACTGGCCCCTAAAATGGGGGTTAGCCGAAAAGAAGAGAAACAAAAGATATAAAATATACTAAAGTTAAACATGAAATGTACTGTGCTAATTGAGTGTAAAAGAAGAGAAACAAAGATATAAAATATACTAAAGTTAAACATGAAATGTACTATGCTAATTGAGTGTAAAAGTGTGAGATTGTGTTTGTCTAAACAATGTATGTGTGGAAGCTGAGGTGTACACAAGTTATAGTTATTTATATAGATATGCAGATAAAGTATATATTTGTTTATTATATGATATGAATATGTTTACAAATGTATGTGTGTAATTTAGGAGAATGTGAGTGCGTTGTATCTATGCGTTGTACTAATCTAGCTGTGAGCTTTTTAGTCGCCTTAAGTATATAACATGCAACTCACTCGTGATGAGAAGAATCCCTCTGCCTAGCAGAAGGGTGCTAAATAGGCTGTTGTTATGGTAGTGGTGGTGGCTACAACATGCCGCCCAGGCCCTGGGAAAAGTATGCTTTCTCAGTTTAACGCTACGAATAAAATGCAATCAAATGACCTCTAATATTAGCTCATCTACAGCCCGGTACCGTACTCGTTCTACTGGAGAGACCGGCCGTGGGGCGCATGTTCGTGCTGGCAGGACGATCTGGTCTCGCAGACTTCTATGGTGGGAGAGGATGGTGACAGCGACGGGCTGTGTCCTGGAGCGCGAGAGGCCCGAGCCAAGGCTGATCAGGCAAGTGCTGTTGTTAAGTTTCTGCTTCGTAATCCTTATGCATCATGGCTGGGGCAGAGGGTAGAGTCTCTACTGCTCATCTTATGACGTTTTTAAACACGGAAACACGCATGTGTAATGGGATTTTTTATGAGAATCCAGTTCGCTTAATTCGGATCTGGTGAGTAAATTCTCAATACAGTAATGTCAATATTCGGCCAAACCGGAAAAATATGAATACAGCAAATAAGTAAATAGCTGTAAGTTTTCCGAATAAATAAAATTAAAATTTCTAATGACGTATACCTACATGGTTTTTACGCTTTGTCAAAGTACACATCTTTGCTCTAAATCTGTCGAGACATTTAAGCATGAGGAGTTAACAGACGGACAGAGTAACTTTCGTATTTATAATATTAGTGTGCATACTTTGCTAATAAATAGGCAACATTGAACCTCACGCTTCCTTGAGTGAATGCCTGTTTTGTATCACTTTCACGTCGACTGCAGGTGAGCGAAGAGCCGGTGAGTAGCCCCGCGGCGCACGCGCAGCCGGCGGCGGGCGCGGTGGGCGCGCGCGCCGCGTGCTCCGTGTGCGTGGCCGTGCCCAACGTCGGCGCGCGCTGCGGCACGCAGCGGGCCGTGCTTCTGTGAGTCGTCCTTCACATGTACACTGAACTTAGGCCTCTCCCGAGGTGGCTTACACCGGTCCTGCATTAGACGCATCCGACAACCTTCACCGGTTCAGCTTCACCGGCATAGTTGGAGGCCTACCCACTTTCTCTTGCAAGAACTTTATTTTTCCTCTCCGAACACATGATTTCCGTGTCTTGAGCTGACTCAGTTTGAGCATATCGACAGTTCATTTTTGTGCTGAACGTACCAGAAATGAAATAAACCGGAAGATCAGAGGCGAAACACTAACATTCTCTTCTTCTTGTGGCACTATTAGTAAATAATATTAGACCAGAAAACTTGTTTTTTTTTTAATTATTATTATAGACGGACAAACAGTCAGACAGCCCACCTGATGGAAAGTGGTTACCGCCGCCTATAGACATTTGTAACACCAGAGGCGTCACCAATGCGTTGCCGGACCCGAAGATATTTAATGACATCCTTTTTAAAACATCCCATATTGTAGCGCTGAGGGAAAGTTTTAGCAGGGAGTTCATTCCAAATGCCTATAGTATGCGCTAAAAACGTTCTAAAGAACCGACGCGTAGATGAGCGTAATGTCTCAAGGAATGGGCATGAACACCCTGCCGATGACGAGAGGTGCGGTGATAGAAGGAAGCGGTAGGCACCTCTCTAAACAGTTCCTCTGAACACTCCCCCATTATACAGACATTAGAAGACGCAGAGAGATGCAAAGTCTCTCCGAAGGCTAAGAGGTACTAACCGGTCTGACAGTAGAGGATCGTTGACGATTCGAGTGGCACGTCTCTGCATGTAGTCATGGGGATTATCTCGAACTTTTTCTGCGTTTTCCGACAACATCAATTTTTTCCCTGTAGAATAAAACGTGTCACATTATTTTGTACTTAAATGAAAATACAGATCGACATAAACATTCAATGCAAACCTATATCCCGGCGTGTGGTTTCACATCAATCGGAAATGGAATATTTGCAAAAGCACGAGTTCAGCTGAACGGTTGGAATAGATTGAATGTAGTGCTATTTGCAATGCAATAGGTACATTAATGCTTTGTTTAGGAACAAAACGCAAATGAATAAATGCCTTCGCACATAAGCGAAATGAATGCGAATTAATTCTGCTGCATTGTACCTCTACAGTCAACCGAATTGGCACAGAGAGGATCAATTATGCTTATTCATAGTATTGGTCAGGTTAGATCATTGATCTATTATAATATAAGTAAGGATTCACAATCAGCCGGAGCAAAATGGCCCCGTTAAAATGGGTGCCCGAACAGCGCGGGCACCCGTTTGGCCTTCGTTATAAAGAGGCGTTATTAGCATATTGGAACGTAATTTCTAATGTCAGTTTGCTCCATATATTTTGACATATTCTGTTAGGCACTTTTCGTCCATATGTTATTAACGGGTTAGATCAATTTTGTTGAATCACTTTAGTTTAGCGCGGAAATCGTACAAAATAGTGACTTGTATATCCAAACAAATATGAGATTCTTAGAGTAGGTCAATGCGAATATTACCAGCACATTTTTATCGCTTGTAATTGAATGAAGTATAACCATGACACGGGAAAAAAATACAGCACGAAGAATAGTTAAATGCTAAATTAAAAAATCTCATATTGAATTTTTCGGTATAATAAAATTTACAAATTACCCTAAAGTCACGATGTCATGTTTACCCATGTCAAAAACGCATCATGTAACCAGATATGAACGTTATCCCGTTGCCGTCCTAAAACTCAAAAGGCTTTATGAAGCGATAAATTTATTTTGAGCAAATTTATTCGGCTGACAGAAATTCAAATTATCCATCCGCCTGCCTTTATGTTATTAGCATATCAAAAAAAATATCGAACATTCAGTTACTTTTATTTAGTTACTTTCATTTACGCATTTGAAACCACATTTGGGATTACTGAAAAGTATTTTCCCACAAAAATCATTCCCAGATGGGAATGATTATTGATATTCAACCAGTTTTGTAATTGAAGAAAAACAGAGAAAAACGTGCGGATTGGGGACTTAGTCCCGCGCCCCGTCGCCGCGTCCTGGGCCCGCATGGGGACTATAGCCCAAACCCTCTCGTGATGAGAGGAGGCCTGTGCCCAGCAGTGGGACGCAAATAGGCTGTAGTAGTAGTAGTAGTAGTAGAGAAAAACGTATGAAAGATCTAGGGTACTAAAACCAAACTTTGATGGATCACCTAAGATGAAGAAGAGTGTTGTACGGGTTTAGCTATTAATCGACATAAAATCTATCTCAGAACCGCTTCCTAAATAATGGATCCTTAATATTTTGATAATATTCTAAAAATATTATCATCAGGCCATCAAACGATGCGAGGGCTTAATCCTCATGTACCTACACGTTGACCAGTGATGTGATGTAGTTATGACGAGACGACCGCGAAGACCGTGTATCATCATTTCATAGACGGGTACGTACCATAACTCGGACTAAGCGTTAAGTAATAGTACATTACAGACCTAGGGTGGTGAATTCGTAAATGTCCCAGATCGTAGGTTTCTGAGGCCCGAACCGAAGGTGAGGGCCATAAATATGCGATCTGGGGCTTTACGAATTATCACCCGTGGTTTGTCAAAAGTTTTACGTCTTGCCTTGGCCAAGAAGTGAGATTTTCTCTCCGCGTAGCGGGCAGAAAATCCCACTTTACGGCCAAGGGTGATGTAAAATATATTACGTCACCCTTGGCTATAAAGTGGAATTTTCTGCACGCTACGCGAGGAGAAAATCTAACTCCTTGGCCAAGGCAAGACGTAAAACCGTAGACAAACCACGGACGGTAACTGGTAAAGCCCCAGATCGCATATTTATACCACCTGATTTATAAAACCTGCGATCTCGGACATTAACGAATTCACCGCCTAGGTCTGTAATGTACTATTCTTGCGCATGCTTCGCAAGTTTTTCTAGCGAGTTCATGTTACTAAAATTTGTAATATTTTCAACTCGGCCATCACTCAAACATCCTGCACAACGTACCTTTATAAGAAAGGCTAAATAATAAATAAAATATCTAATTATTTGAATTGCTTCATTATTGTATCTTCAACATTGACTATAAATTAAATGCGACAGTCGATATTCTCAAAGACTCCGTAATTCGATTCCTTACTTACTTCCTGATTCTTCTACGTCCACATTTTTGCCGATTGTTACATAACTACCCCTGACACACAGTGTTTTGAAACAGGGTGACATCTAATAGTACATTACAGACCTAGGGTGGTAAATTCGTAATGTCCCAGATCGCAGGTTTCTGTGGCTCGAACTCAAGGTGAGGGCCATAAATATGCGATATGGGGCTTTACGAATTACCGCCCGTGGTTTGTCAAAAGTTTTACATCTTGCCTTGGCCTAGAAGTGAGATTTTCTCTCCGCGTAGCTGGCTAAAATTTGACATGCAGGTAGATGTTATGACGTAGGCATACGCTACGAAAGGATTTTGCGAAATTCCCACGGGGAACGGGGAAAAAACGGGATTTTACATTTCGAATCAGAACTGAACACCTACTCTTTTGTTACTTGTCGCTTTTTTCGTTTGTCATCATTCTTATTATATGTTATATGTATGTGTGTTTATGTACCTATTTACTTATATTATGTATATTTATACTATATATTATGTGTGTAGTTTATTTATTTTTATTTAATTTGCTTCTATATGTTATATTTTTACAGTGTGGCTACTTGTAAGTAGCCTCTATTGCACCGCCACAACATTTTCCATTATGTCCAAAGGTTTAACTGGTAGAGAATGCCTTATGGCATTAAGTTCACCTTTTGTATTAGTTTTACTAATGTGCAATAAAGTTTAAATAAATAAATAAATAAATAATATTTCTGCGCATACGAAGTTGCGGGGAAAAGCTAGTTTTGTTAATAATACTTAATATCCACAACATATTGAAGTTAAGAGATGTGAAAAAATTTATACGATTACTTGAATTTCTGTAATGATTTCAGGCTGATCCTGAAGGACCTTCCTAAAGAGAGCTTCCCTAAAGGCTTGGATCCAATGATTTTTGAAGATGAAGTCCATAGAGGTTCATGTGGCGCCTGGAAAGGTAAACAAGTGTCTACAAAATGATTTTTTTAGCTGAGTTTTAAAGTGGAAAGGAGTATTTTATTTTGTATGTCCAGGGAAAACTCTGACGTTGAACTCATTTATATTAATATTTAAGTTGTTTCACATAGATCCCAAAAACTTCAAAGGTTCTAAAAATGACGCGCACGAGGGAAGGGTCATGTCAAGTGAGCTGGCGCAAAGCAGCGATGTCGAGTATTTCAATCGTTTTGCAATACTTTGAACCTTTTTTTCTACTTATATTTGCTGTATTATTTTGGTATGTATTTGTAATAACTTTGTATTTTAATAAAATCATCATCAGACATACCTATGGACATAATTTTACCATCAAGACGTTACAGTGCATGTTCAGGTAGGTAGGTAGCAACTTTATCACCCCTGTGTTACTCAATCAAATCAAATCAATCAAATAATTTATTTGTGTTTATAGGTAATAGTAGATAAGATGGTACAATTTATACATGGTGCTCGTGAGCATTGCGAGAGATTTTAACAGCATGTTCCTGACTCAACTTCGGCTAAATTCGGCTCGGGTATCGAGATATTTCCATTTCCAAAGGCACGTTTATACTACGTTAGCAATTATTATTTATGAAAATAATAATAAAAAAAACTTGTTTCGACCTAAGTTCATATAACATTTATTACTTCTTATAGCCTCAGTAGTTAAAATCTCTCGCAATGCTCACGAGCACCCAGTATGTGATGTCTCTCTATAAACTACCGAAGGCATACAAATATATAAGGTAGGTACATGTCAGGACAATAATACAAAATTGAATGAATGATAATTAAAACGTATCTGCTATGAAGTCATTTACATTGTAATAACATTTTTCTATC
>OZ020279.1:1141158-1169834 GCA_963971205.1 Aethes cnicana | reverse complement strand
CTACCAACCGTTTGCCCGCAACTTCTTACCGCGTACACTTAGCATTTGCGTACCGGATGATACTGTATATATAGACAGTTATAGTTATAGAAGTATTGAAAAATTGGTTTGACCCGTGGAAAACGTATTCCCGTGGAAATATCCTATGTTATTGCCCGGGTCTCAAACTATCTCCATGCCAAATTTCACCTCAATCGGTCCAGCGGTTGAAGCATAAACAGGTAACAGACAGACAGACAGACAGAGTTAATTTCGCATTTATAATATTAATATGGATTAGTTATTAGTATGGATACTAGCATAGAAAAAGTTCCCAAGGTAAACCTGGAATAACAACCTTCATAAAATTGCGCGTACGCCCGAAATAACGGTTAAATTCGATAATAGATGTCGCTGGCTATGTAGCCTGTATGAACATTTGAAGCACGCCTGGATATTGCTCATATGTACAGCTTATCCGGTGTCCGCCGCAATGTAGCAGGAGTTCTCAAATAAGTAAATGACGTCCGCGTATCGGGAGACATTCTTGCCCTCCAACAAGGCGGAGCGAGGACTTGGAGAAAGTCGCGGGAGTCCGGTGGTTGCGAATGACGAATGGAATGAACGAAAGTAATGTCACTTGTCACTTAAGCTCTTACACGCGCTCTAATCTATCTATACTAATAATAAACCTGTAGAAGAAATCGCGTCTGAAACTTGAAAATTAAAAGAAACTATCAAGTCGAGGGGATTATTATTAACAACACTGAACACAAAATAATGATTTTTATAAAAACTGTCTGTATGTATGAATGTGTGTATATAAGTCCGGATTTAACTCGAAAACTACTTGTACGGATTCCAACAAAATTTGCTATGGGGGTAGTTTATAACACTGGTCAACATGAAGGCTACTTTTATCTCGGAAAAATGTATAGTTCCCGCGGGAACGCTAATTCCGATTTCCACGGACGAAGTCGCGGGCAGAAGCTAGTATGTACTTTGTAAATTTGGGTGGTTATGGGGCAGGGTTATCTAAAACACGGTTGTTATAATTATTGATTATATTGTTGATTATTATTGATTCAACGTACGTATGTAACGAATTTGTGACGCACACATGACACATAGATATTATAAATCACTTATTCAATCCATTTGTGCCAGCTTTTGTGAATCTACTTATATCTAGGTACCTACATACTGAAATTTAAAGTGTATGAGAACAAAATAGCTGCTTGCGATAGCCGTCAATAAATTCCAACAAAAACAGTGCTTCAAGAACTTCCAGAAAGTTCCTGATCGCCAACTAGCCCAATTAGATGAATCTCGAAACTACACTTGGGAAAGTTCTACCGATTTCACGCTCGCCTACATGGGCTATTCTCCTCAGCGTTTCAATAGCCTTCATTTTCTTCACTAGATTGTTAATAAGGTAATAATTAATATTCAACTAATTCTACTAACTTGCAATACTGGAAAAATACACCAAAGGTATTTTTACGTTTAATCTAAAAAGAAGGCGACCACTTACATTTATCTGCAGACAAATGTAGATATGATAAATAAGGTTGCACCGTTAGTAGAATGATCCACATTCCATCTTCGATATTCAAAGTTTTTGTGACGAAAAATACCTTGATGCCAAAACAGCAATTGCAACAAGGTACCAAGGCACAGGTTTTGGATATAGAAAAAGGATCCAATAATTACTTGGAATACACAACCAGTTAGCGTGTGTTACAAGTCACAAGGAGGGTAGGTAGAATGTTTGAAGTAATAGTGCGGCTTAGGTACTAAACGGATTTTGATAAAATATTATGGGAATAGCACACGCTTATCTGGTTTAAATTGAATTTTAGGTCCTTGCATACCCTGTGTCCACATTTTGATGATTCGGAGTATTTAAGAATTATTCTTTTAGCAGGTTCGTAATATTTTATTCTCACGAGATTGGATTATAGCGGGTAACACAGAAATGCAATTTTAACCCAACATGCAGATTTCCTACTATATTCAAGGATTTATTCCTAAGCCCGGAGAATAATAGAGGTCCTGGGCAGAATTGTTATTTTCACTTGCAAATAACAATTCTGCCCAGCAAAATTGCAAATTGTATCGTTATTTGTATCGGAATAATCAGAGGTTCTCTTGCATCGGAAATAGCGGCGACCAAAGCCTTTGTCTTTACATAGAAGACGACTAAATAAAATCTCCGCAGCTAGAGGACAATGCAATAATAGCGCTTGATTTGGTAAAGATGTACTCTATGTCAATAGAACAAGGGCTATGCAACGCGTTATAATAACTGTGTCGTGCTGTAATCAGATTCACTAGCCAAGCTAGATAGTTGGAGAAAGTGTTTTGATAATGATACGGTTTATTTGGATTACTTACTGCATTTTTTACTGGCGGTCGCCTCAGCCCTGCTAATGAAACAACCAACTATCAACAACATCCTATTTACGTCCCACTACTGGTCACAGGCTTCCTCTCATCACGAGAGGGTTTGGGCTATAGTCCCCACGCGTTCCCATGTCACATTGTTAAATTACTTCGCAGATGCGTGCAAAATTCAGTGGTAAACACTGATTGAATTTTTACCATAAGCCGGATTTGAATCCCCGACCTGCATGCGAGCCGGAGATCGAACCACTAGGCCACCACGGCCTGCTAAATATGAACACACAATGGGAAACCTTCCCTTTAAAGTGATCATCATAAACATTTCAGCTAATAGATGTACACGTCTGAACATCTAGGCCTCCCTCAAAGTAAAGGCCTATGACTCAAACATCCTTCTGATTCCTTATTCCCGTGGCATTCACTAGATTGTCCCTTCTTCTTGGTAGAGGCCTACGAACCGAACAGCGCGCTTTCTGGTATAATGGCTCCATCGACTATCAGTTCTGCAAACCATGTTCACTGTAAATTTTTATTGTTAATAGATTCAATTAAAAAAGTATTTTGAATCGGAATCATCTTGCCCTAGGGGATTTCCATTTGACGCCACCTAAATTACAAAAAGTCGACTCCTATAGCAATTATTATGTAAGCTTGCCATGCCTTTCTTTCATCCCCGTCCTGACGAGGGGGATCCTGTTTCCCTAATTAACCATCGCGTTTAATTCCTCCCTCTTTCAGTACACTTTTTTCCTTTGACGCTCAATTCTTTATTTCTTCGTATCAGAGGAAACTATGTCATCGTTACAAATAATCTTCATTGTCTTTTTTTCCCTTATCCCTGGAATAAGGAATTGCAATCAAACAAAGTGGGCCTTTATAGCTTTAGTTTCCATTAGAAATTGATGGAACGACTAATTTGCAGTTTGACCGCATCACAAACGTAGCGAAGTTTGTTTTAAATTGAAAAAGAGTAGGAATGACATCTGTTTCAGAAGGAAAGAAAACTATAGTAATTTTCATTGATAATATTTGATTCTTTTTAGCTATTTGGTAGTTGGTCCTTTACTTTAGGTCGTCAGTTTCGTGCTTGTGCCCGACCGTCCTTGAGGCGTGACAGATGTTGGGGGGAGGGACGACAGCGGGGACGGCGAGGGTTGCGAGGAGACTGACCACGCGCGTTGCACTATTCACACTGGCCGTCAACAAAAACAAAACAACAGTCTTTTTTAGGGTTCCGAAGTCCACAAGGAACCCTTATAGTTTCGCCATGTCCGTCCGTCCGTCTGTCCGTCTGTCCGCACTATTGCTCGGAGATGCTTAGGTCTAGAGAGCTGTAATTTGGCATGAATATGCATATTAGTTACGCTGACAAAGTGGTATAATAAAATTTTGAAATATATTTTTTTATAGGGTACCTCCCCTACTCGTAAAGTGGGGATGTAATTTTTTTTTCTTGCGTACCCCATGGTGCGGCATATCGTTGAATAGGTCTTAAAAAAAATTTTGTGGGTTTGTTAAAACCATTTTTTGATTAAGTGATGCGTTTGTGGAATATTAAGCTTTAAAGTGCTATTTTTTGTTAGAGGCACGTGTCCCCCCCCCCCCCCTGCCAGCTAAACGGTGGTATTTGGATGGCTGAAAAAAATCACGGTTGTGGCATATATAACGTAGTTGAAAGGAAAACTATCAGAGCTAAGTAGGCTGTACAAACTTACGAGTAATAGTCGACCAACTTATAATGATGATTTTTCTCGAGCGGCAGGGGCGTCGGGCGGGCACGTCATACCACAGGCTAGCTAGATGCTAATAAGTCTTAGAAAGGTACTGTGGGCATCCTCAACTTCGGAACCCTATAATTTGCGCGTGGCCCGACACGCACTTGGCCGGTTTTTTTGTTAAATCGAACTTACTCAAACGAAAGGATGAACGAGATGGAGAGAATTAGATGTAATTTGTGATAAGTCCCCACACCACCGTTCTATGATGCAGAATTTCTCGGGCGTGCGTTTGTGTAAGGTGTGGTGTATGCGCGTCTTCGATTTCACGTGCTCCCCTACTGCCCGACCGTCTTTTACCCCCAGAACGACAGAAGTTGACGATTTAAAGGCGATATCTGACAGTGGAGTAACCAATTTTAATTGACATACGATAATCACGACCTTTGCGGGAATCGTTATGTAACGGTTCTGACTGGGTAGGGAAGTAAACAACTAATTATTTTACAAATTTAATTAAAGTTTTTAAAAAAATACAACTTTAGAAATTCGCCAAAACGTTATCAAAGTGAATTCAGCTAGGTAAATCTCAGGTTGGGTTCTTTGTTCCCACTGTTAGAAAAGAAGGTACTGTGAGCCGTGAACACTTAGCACCGTCTATAGGACAGCCACTTCCCTGGAGCGCAGCGCGCGGTGTAGCCAGCGCAGCGCAGCGGTTAGTCCGGGGCAGCTCCCGGGGGAAAATGGTAGTCAGCCGGCGAAAGTGGGAGTGCTTCTGAGTAGGCAGGACTCGACCCGTAGTACACGCCGTGGTAGTTGCGGGCGGTAGGATAGGACCCCGATCGGGGAAAACACAGCACTTAATTTTAATTATTTGTATAAAATAGAATTTTAGATAAATAGTATAAAACTGTTGAGCTGGAACGAGCACTTAGGAATTTAGATAAAAAGGACGTGTCCGTTCAGTTCGGTTGTTCCTTACGAATGTGAGCGGCGAGAGGGGTGCGTGACGTATCTCGCATGACTTGCTAATTGTCCTAATTAAAGAAGACGCCTGGTGGAAATCACTTAGCAGAAACCCTTTTACAGTCGAATTGGAACGCAAACAGACAGGCTTTTAGATTTGATTTAAGTTATTGTAGATAGTTTTTGTAGTTTTATTAGCTTTAAAATATATTTTAGTTTGTAAATAGTTAATAGTATGATAAAAGTGCATATTCAGCGAAAGCAGTAACGTTTACGTTACAGTTACATAAGGTTATTCTTTACAACCATTAAATTCTCTATTTGGTTGCAGGGAGTGAAAGTAATATGGGAGGTGCCGATCGGAGGAGGAGAGAAAACCGACTCATTTGTGGAGCTGCGCGCTTCACAGGTTAGTTGTAATATTTAACCTCATTGCTGCATTGATTTGGGCTACCTGACGTCAGCGAGAATTCGAGTATGGAAGTAGAGATAAATGAGCGCAATCCTATAAATATGGTGAAACAGTTGAAAAAGTCCCCAGCGGTAATCCGTAACACACACACTTCCTTCACAATAGCCACCTACCCCCCAGTTTTCGTCACCATTCGCTTCAGCAATGCCATCTGAAGGCGCTACCGCAGACTAAGCGCCTGGTGGCTTGACACTTGACATTTTACAGTTGCAACCGCAGCGCCATCAAATTATCCAGGTTCGGTGAACACTTTTGGAAGTATATTTTATATTGCGCTCCTCTATCTCTCCAAATTCGAGACTACACTAATCTGGCTGATATTTACAGACTTGCTGTATCAAGTTTATTTAGATTCTGTGTAAATTTTAGTGCATGACTACCAGTAATTACCAGTGAAATCACTTCACATAGGGTCATTCTACCTTAGCTGTCTGTGGGGTCCGGTCTGTTCATGCTTGCAAGGACGCTTAAAAATAATCATTAGCTTTAAATATATTACTAAGTCAAACATTTTAAGCGAGAGACGTCATCATGTTCTTATTGACATGTATTAATGATCTCTTTTATACATGATGTATTTCATTATTTATTGACATTTTGAGACTGTCGACATCTATGGAATTTATATTTATTTGACAATGGAGGCCATCTCCATATATTTTTTTTTTCTGGACCCTTGGAGACTATGCATCTCTAAGATCTTAGATTTAAGTTTAAGTTAGGGACTATACATCCCTTCAATGTAATTGTAGTACGTACCGATATGTATATTTTATACATGTAATGTAAATGTTATAACTATGTGTAAATTTTGAAAAAAGGCCTTCTGCTTGAGTTTGTTGCGGCGCTTCTTCTCAAGCAATGGGTCTAGGAAGCGCTAGTAAATTCTTTTCTGACGTGTAAAAGTGCCCCTATGTGGCCAATTTGCTGAATAAATGATTGAATTTTGAATTTTGAATTGAGTTCTAGGCAACACAATAGTAATCATGGGATTTGTATTGTCCATGGGCTTCAAAGACCTTTTACTATCAAAATGCCGGAAAGCTCGTTGGCTTACTCCGTGGTACAAAAAAAACCGTCGAAGAGAGGTTATCACTATAATATTGCACGTCAATGAGGTCGCGGGTAAAATCTACTTGATTAGAGTATATCTATAATAAACCTATTCATACATACACGGCCACGTCTCTAAATTATATCTCAAAAACACGTTAACATTTTACGACTACCTTAAAGTTCTGTGTTGAAAATCACAATTACTAAGCACACGTGCCGTTAAACCTCCTCTACAAACGTTCCTCGCCTTGTTACGAGCGTTAGTTTTAAAACGGGAAGCTAGTCGTTACAATCTCGTGCTTTTAGTGTTATCGTTATGAAAATACCTAAAAGCTTGAGTCGCATTGTCATCGGGAACGCGCATAAAAAATAACGACAGTATGAAGTACTAATGGTACATGTTACTTAGCACGTTCCACACAGAGAGTGTATTCAGAATAAGAAACAACTTTTGAAGGCACTTTTCATATTGATTTATTTATCGTCATGCCGGTGCTTAATTCTATATAGTACTAGGTGCCCCAGCGGACTTCGTACCGCCATGGTTTTTTTTTTGGGGTGGGTATGAAACATAGCTTACGTCCCATTTTCAGCCCTACTGAACATACACACCAAATTTCATAAGAATCGGTCGAGCCGTTTCGGAGGAGTTTGGTTACAAACACTGTGACACGAGAATGTTATATATTAGAACTAGCTGACCCCGCGGACTTCGTCCCGCCTTAGATTTATTTTTGGGTATGAAAAATAGCTTACGTCCTATTCTCAGATCTACTGAACATACACTCCAGGTTTCATAAGAATCGGTCGAGCCGTTTCGGAGGAGTTTGGTTACAAACACTGTGACACGAGAATTTTATATATTAGATTATTAGCCTAAATGTTTATTACCTATTAATATGGATGGTTATTTTGTTTCTATACACAAATGATTTTGTAGATTTTGAAATTGTGTGCATTTTCCCCATTTTAATCGAGGTCGGAAATTTATAGTAGTATCCCAAGCAGGAAGTTTTGTTACAAACAGAAGTTTAAAATTTTACTCTTTGCTTGCAAATGTGCTGCATCGAGGATGTACCTTGTGGTATAACTTGGTGGAAATACCCTCATTTCAATATATTTTATAACCACTGCAAACGCAATACGTTTTAGTAGAGTAAGTAAATTGAGGATAAAAGAGAGTAGAGTTTAAATTGGCTTTATTCGTAAGCTGAAATAATTTAACAAGCACTTTTATAATAATAATTTCATCGATGATGAGATGTTCGTCCTTACCTAATAAGTAATTTTCAAACACAACCGATACGTGGCAATCATAAAACCATGGAATTTGTGCTTAAATCCGGAAATTAACACCACTGATTTAGCAACCAGAACACAAATCGGATATTGGATTTGTGTATCGGCCACCCGATCCGACGACTGGTCGGATATTGCCTGTAGTTTCATCGATATATGCGATTCCATTCAAAAGCAAACTTGAGTGGCGTGATCGTGTTATAAGTAGGAGTAAGATTCAAGATTCCATATTTTAATCAGCACTGTCACAGTCAGCAGTCACAGTTTACTCCTAAATAAAGATAATATCATTTTCTATAACACGATTACATTCTCAGAGCTTACGGATCGTCAATAAGTAACAAACCGATCTTTTCCTCATTATTTAGCATTAAACATGAAGCTACGCAATTGACATTTGGTTCTTTCATCCGTGAACTGAACAGGTTTCGACAAAACTCATCCGTTTTTATGATTACGAAACGTTACCGAATAGAATTATTTTATTGTTTCTATTTATAAACATTAGGAAGCATTCCTTTCCTCGTAAATTCTAGTTAAGGATAAAATATTCAGTATAAAATATTCGACTGTTCTCTTCGTCTTGGGTTATTTTTGAACGACTCCATTATCTTTCACAATATAGAACTCCAAACACGTACTAAAAGTTTGCCGCGGAATTGTAATTCTGAAGTGTAAAAAACGCTAAGTGAAAAGTTTTCGTTGCGTTTTCATATTTCATGAATTGTAATATTTGTAATGCTTTTGGAACATAAATCTGCTAATTTTCAAGTTCAACGGTATGGTCGGGTACAAAATGATATCCTCATTTATACTTTTGTTTGATCTTTCATCATCATCATCAGCCCGTATCAGTCCACTACTGGACATCCTCATTTACACTTTTGTTTGATTTTTCATCATCATCGCCAGCCCTGGACGTAAGCCTCTCCCATAGCACGCCACTTAGCTCAATCTTCAGAGCTATTCTTTTCCAGTGTTTGCCAGCAACCCTACGTAATGTCATAACAGCACCTAGTTACAGGACGCCCTAAACTTTGTTTGCCAAGCCGTGGTCTCCACTCGTCTGCTCCAGCGCTTTATCGGTCCTTCTGCTGAGATGGCCAGACCACTGCCTTCATTTTGCTGATTCTTTGAGATAATTATGTCGGTTACTTTAGTTCTCTACCCAATCGCGTTTTTTCTTTTTCTTTCGATTCTTAGTTCTTTGTAATTTTTCAAATCCATTAAACCTTGCAAACTCCCATTTCCTGTTTGTTCCGTTGGACTTCTTTACCAAATCGACAATATATCTTTACAACTTGCATCCCCACAACAAACATTTGGGCAGCCAAATTTCTTGCATACCCTCTCGTTGAATTATTTTTCTTCAAAGCAAGGCTTTAGAGATCAAATTCATATGAACGGATCAGGAACTAAATTAGAGGAACTTAATGCGATCATTACATATCTTATTACGAAGTCATAAAGTCGGTAATTGATAGTTATAGGTGTACAATTTTTGTTTTCGTAAATAACTTGGTGTGGTCAAGGCAGATTTTGAATGTGAACGCACCTACTACATATTTTATGCTCTCTTAAATAATTTCATCTCATCACTTCACGGACGGACGCAACACGGCTTTTATCGTATTTTTGTTGCAAATTTGAACATGAACATAGGCACCCCTCAGCCAGACAATTCCAGTTAAGAATTTTCGTCTGATAGGCAAACGTATTATCATCCGTAGCAATAGACTTGGTAGCCGATCTCGAGTATGAACTCAGCCCGGGAATCACCCTGTGTACCACCAAGGCGGTACAAAATGACAACTCGGAAGTCTAGTTCTTGCTTAAGGTGTGCATAATCATTACTACGGATCAAGACCAAGGGGCACAAGTAATTGTTTATGAGTGACACGCTGTGGGATGGGAGAGGACGATCGACTAGCCGCAACCGGTCGACCACAATCAGCCGGCTATGCAGCTCTGAGCCAATATAGTACAAAAAATTATTACATTCGTAGGAGTTTCGCGTATAAGTGTTTATACATAGGACTATACAACCTCGAGTCCTTTCTTTCTCAAAGCAACCGTGGATGCCGACCTCCATTCACTCTAAGCACCCACTACTTCCAGTGACTAACATTCTCAACAGGTAAAGTGCTCGCAGAGCTAAAGAGCTATGTTCCAGCAAAAAGTACAGAGCTTAATTAGAACGTGAATTGGTGGGACGGAAGGAGTGCAGTACAGTAGTATTCCTCACGTTGATAATGAATATGAACATTTTGAATAATAATGAATACGTCAAGAAGTGGTTTTCCTAGTACCTAACTCAAGTCATTTATCAGCAGGTATAATTGTGCAATACACATACACACAACGGCAATGTAATCGGGTCTCTTCGTATGGGTAGGATTTTCAATACAAATTGATCCGATTTCTTTGCGGTTGAGTGTATTCCTTCGATTATTCCGACCTTTTTCCTTTACCTTTGAGATGGTTAAAAATCTTGTGCTTGTCGCCCCGTACTGACACTTTCTTAATGATTTCAGCCGAAATACTCGTATGTACATTAGGTACCGGACATACTAAAAACCGCCACAGAGACTTGTCTTACGACATGGGTCCTTTTTAACTGACTTCAAAAAAAGGAGGAGGTTCTCAATTCTACGGAATCTTTTTATTATTATTATTATTTTATGTATGTTCACCGAAAATAAATAGTAAACGTGAACCGATTTCGATGTTTCTTTCTTTGTTCCAAGTTTGTCCCATATTAATTTGGTTCAGTTCTGATGATGAGATCCATGAGAAAATCTTCAAAATTTGCTAGCACGTAGATGATTTTGTCAATTTCAAAGACTTCAGAGTTACTTATGTATTTCCAAAGATTACTATAGTAATGTTTGGAAACCGTAGCCGAAAAAACAATTTTAACTAAATAAATAAAAACCACCTTCAAACTCCGACAGACTGCGAAGTCGGTGTCAAGTAAACCGACCCAAAGAAATGATAATCATACAGTGAACTTGACATTGACATCACAATCTGTCGGAGTTTGAAGGCCGTTTTCATTTTTTTCCTACCTACATTTTGATACGATACGAAGCGTGTTTAATACGTGCGTAGCTTGTTCGTCCGCTTGATTCACTAGATAGACATGAAAGTTTTTTTTTTTTATTATTATAGACGGACAAACAGGCAGACGGCCCACCTGATGGAAAGCGGTTACCGCCGCCTATAGACATTTGTAACACCAGAGGCGTCACCAATGCGTTGCCGGTCCCGTAGATATTTAATGGCACCCTTTTTAAAACACCTAGTAGTAGTAGACCTCAAAATAACCTTTTTTGATCTGGTTCAACACTCCAAAATGTCACCTTGTTCCATATTACACCGCCAGAATCAAGCCGTTCATCAAGTCAACACAAACATTAAAACTCGGCCAAATGAAAAATGTTTCAAAGACAATACGCGAAGCATTTTCTCATTTCAGATTTTGGTAACAGATTATTTGCCGGGAAAGTTTATGGCAGAATGAGCCGTCACTGTGTAGGTAGAAAACTGGATGTGCCTTGGATGAAAAATATTTACAATCTATTCTAAACGAATATACTAATAAAGGCCTGTAGAAAAGTCGCGTCTGTACATAACTTGCAAATTAAAACAAACGATCAAGTCGTGGGGACTATTGAAACAATACTGAACACAAAAAGAAAAAGAAAGAAAGAAGGTGGAAGAATGGTCTGTATGTACGTCAGAATTTAACTCGAAAACTACTGGTCCGGTTTCAACGAAATTTGATATAGATGTAGTTTGTAGCATTGATCAATATTATAGGCTAATTATCCCGGAAAAACGCATAGTCCCCCGAGAACGCTACATAATACTGCAAAATTGGGAAGGTACGAGTATCAAAGTGGGCCATCAGGTCCGTGATTTTATCAATAGTAAAAAGGAAATGTCAGAAAGAGAGATTTTAATCAACTTCTCATCCAAAATTGCTAAATGATATTTCAAGACACATCTAGGTGATGTATTCTTTGGCTCGTATATTTGAAGAGGCATTTAGGCAGTTTTATTATTTGAGGGTAGACGGCAGATCGTAAAGCGAGCTTCAAGGGATTCAGAGCTTATAAATGATTTCATGAACTAATTTGGGAAATTACCTTTTAAGTGTTTAAGTGAACCCCTAGTTGATTTAAAAGGTGAAAGGTGTAGATGTGGGTTATAGAGAAAAATAGAGTTAGAAAAGACAAAGAAGGTAATAGAGTTCAAAAAGTCAGAGAAGGAAATACAGTTCGAAAAGTCAAAGAAGAAGCAAATAGAGTTAAAAAAGTTAGAGCAGAAAATAAGTTAGAGGTTGGTTAGAGGTCCCCACGCGGCATCAAAGCATTATGTTATTAAGAACTCCACTTTTTTATTAATTCGTTTATAATTACTACATGTAAGTTTCCTAAAAAAGAAGTGCTAAATTAAAAAAAAATTTAGATAATCTTATACAACCCGAGATTTCAATATTAGATCTTCTCAATAAATGTCAGTACTTATTTACTTTTAACCCGTAAGATACCTACCACGTCCTTCAAAATTCTCATTCTTATTTATTAGCAAGAACGTACACGTAGGAAATTCATTTATGGATTTTAATTGAAATATCCTCGTCGTTCATCAAAAGACCCATAATTAGGGATCAGGACGCCAATTACAAAAGAAAGGTACAATTTGTGTACACAAACCGTTTTGGCGTCAACCATTTGTTAAAAGCTACCGACCCTAATCGGATTAGGGGAAATTAATAACGGCTTGTACAATAGCCTTACAAATGGCGTTCGAACGGACAAACTGTGAAGTACTCACTCACAGAAACGCCGTACATGTGGTCCTTTTTACCAACTTACTTCCATGCATTGATAAATATTTTTTAATACAGGTGCTCAAAAAGAAAATATTTCGATACCTGTTTAACGTGACAAAACTTTTTCATTTCCGAACATGTTGTCATTTCATTTCGTAAACTTGTTTTTTATGAACTAGTGCGTATAGTTTTTTGAGCTTCATCCCTTTTTTATTTATTTATTCAAATTTTTGCGCAAACGAATTAAAAAATTTCGTTTGATACACGTGCGAAATTGTCATTTTCACTCGTCGCTAGTGTTAACGCTCGCTGGCGCCAATATACAATACAATACAAATACACTTTATTGAACACCAAAAAACAATTACACAAGTAAATACAATAAACAAAGAATACAATATAATTAGGGACTCGTAATAAAATGACAAACTTTTCGCACTTGCATCAAAATATACTTACTATTATAACCTTTGAGTTTTTTTAAGTAATGGTATAAATAGTATAGTACCTACATATAACTTTTAAAAATTGCCAAGAGTATTGCCAATTTAAGACAAGAGTTACCAAATGTACACACAAATAGCAAAAATATTATCCACTATTGCCAGTAACAATATGTTGGCGATTTAAAATGTAAAGTGAAACTCGCTTTCATCCAAGATTAACATAAAAGTGGATTTTGTTCGAGCTTCTGTTGCTGTTTTGTTCGCTGGCCCAGCCCTTTCAAGGCGCCAGTTTTTGTCTTACCCTTGATTTATGGACGCCTTTTAGATTTTTTTCAAGAAACGTAACTCTGGCAGTTGCTAAAGTGATTTATATTGGTTTTTATCAAATGAAAACCTATTTGAGATCGTTTTGTTACTGACATTTATTGAATGAAATGGAATCTTATTTGAATTTGGAGGTCTTTTTGATCAAACAAAGTGTACGCTTGTATGCGTACGTATTTTTTTCATATACCGACTTACCTAAGAGCCCTTTTACTAAATACAAAGCGACAAAAGTCGATACAAATATATTTGTACTGATCCTGACCTCTCATGTTGGTCTTTAAGAAGGTAAACTTAATAATAAGCAAAAGCAACAAACTTATCGATATGTAACCCATAAAGTTAAGAGCAAGAAAAAACCTTAAGGCTATATTGAACGACATGAGGACTAACACACTAGTGTTTGTTACACACATCTGTCACAAAATGGTTGACCAAGAATTCGTCAAAATGAACTTTGTTGCGATACTCAAATCTTACCCACTTAACCTTAATAGTGTAGTCGAGTTTATTAATATATGGACACTTCTGGCCCTTACCACAACGAAGTTAGGTACAAAAGTGTGTATACACTGGCAAGCTCGACTGTACTAGTTTACGAGGTTCAGTAGATATTATTCATAGCTGAGCGTCGAATCAGGGTTCATGAATAAACTAGTGGCATTAATTCACAACAGCGGATCTAATGTGCTGCGGGATCTATGCAACACGCTCCGCTGCCGCTTAGTGTGTGGACACATATTAGGTCACACAAGAATTACAAAATTACATTTTTGTTACTGGTGATTTTTCTCAAATTCCTATCAGTAGCATTCATGGGGACGTCATCATCATCTCCTTTCCCATCAGGTATTCCGCATTACGCGGGGTACAACTTGTTCTTTTGTTCCATTTCTCTCTGTCTCCCGTCATCTCCGAATTCGCAGCCTGGAGCCCCCTAAGAATAACCCCTTTCACACAATCCAATTTATAGGACTTAGTTTGGATTATCCCTAATAGGGTAACATACAGGGTTTTTATCGCATATTATCTACTAGTTGTGCCCCGCGACATCGTCTGCGTGGAATTTTGACGATAGCTTTTCTTTCTGATATCCGATTTTAATCAAACATAATCGGTTCAGTAGTTCCGGAGATTAACTATAACAAACAGACAGACAGTTCTAAAGAGACAGAAAAAATGCCCTTTTGTTAAAGTATAGATAATCAAATACGTTACTGCTCGCATAAAATCTTTGTGAGATAAAATACAAATAATTTATTATACTGCTGATAGCCCCATCTGGGCACTTATATACCTACGTCATTTATATTTTCATAAGAATCCAGTACGATTCCGCGCTTAAGGCAAAAAGTACGAGTTACGTAAATTAATGAGAATACAGTTTGGAGATAAGTAAAGACTAAAGTTATTAGTCTGGACAGAAGACCTGGACTCACAACCATGAGATCGAAATTAAATTTGCTAACAACTAAATTCGGAATTTTGTTTACGACAATAGTTTGGAGAGTTTTACGCCTCTGGATATATTAGTGTATGTCATACGTAGTTGTCGGGGCAGTTTGTTGTTTCATAAAATATAATCTGGATCAACGCCTGGACTTGTTGGCTGCGCTGGTTTAATAGCCTACCAAAGCTAGTTGAAAGTAATAACACGCTTGGTGAACGTTTTATCTAGTTTGAAACTCAATCGCTGCACTCTAGAGGCGCTTTATATCACTTAGTTATATTGCAAGCTATCGCCTTAGAAGTTACACTAGGTATGGATGGACTTATGGGACGCGTAGCAAATCTACTGCTATTTTCGGCTCTACACAGATTTTGGAATATACATGGTGGGTCAGAAAATATGGCAAATAATTAACCCGCAGTATCGGCTATCGATTCTAAGTATATTGTATAGGTCTTTAATTATTTTTGAGTTTGTAAAAAAAAATATTTTGTATAGGATTCAGGCATCGCTCACACAACCAATCCCATATACAATTATTTTTTTTACCAACTCAAAAAAAAAAAAAAACAATATACTTAGAATCGATAGCCGATACGGTGGGTTAAATCTTTGCCATATTTTCTGACCCAACATGTATATATTTATTTACCGCTAACGAGTGATAACTAGTAATCGATTGATCTTGTTGTACACGTCGTCGACAAACGTCGAAACAAACCTAGCTTGGATTCTACGTAAATAAGTCTGACTGTTAAGTTATTAATACTTCTCGTTTACTTACATGGAACTATTCATCTCTATTTGTACGTGTATTGACAGAAAAACTAGTCTTATCTACAGCTCCAAAAAAAGATGCAAATGGCAGAAAGAGATCATCCAAATTGGTCTTTAAGCTAACAAGTTTTTCCCGGATGTAAATACAATGAGAAACTCAATTTTAAGGCGTCATTTTCAACTTATTTCTTTTATTTTCGTCGTCCACAGAAAGAAGTGTTCCCATGGGATCCTAAACAGAAGCCAATGACTCCGAAGCAGTGTTTCGAGGCAGAAGATCGCATAAGGGAAGAGAGAGTAGGTGAGTGACCATCGCGAAACGCTGAGGACTACCAATTACTTTGCTTTTCCGCTGAAAATCCGATATCATCAACGAACCATATCAATACTGTCAGTAAATATTTTTAGGCTTCAAACAAAACCAATAAAATAGACAATACAATAACCCAGACAACAAAAACGTGCAAGCAAATCGGAAAATTTACCACTCGATACGTCACGCGCCTCTCCACCGAGCCATCATCAGGAGTTGTTGACCGCTCGGCGCTCGACCGACGAATCTTGACTTAGACCAAGGTTGAATGCCTCGATGCTGTTGATTCCATCCGATCTCATACCCCCCTTACCGGAACATAAGAGCGAGTATTGCTAGTTGACGCCAGGAGAGCGGGTAAGATGTTTGTAATTCCACAGGGTAAAAGTAGAATAAACTTGAATTTCTTATCATGCACCCTCGTCCTCGAACTTATCCGAACTATAAATCATAAACACGGACATAAACAAAACACAATTTACCCGATATTTTAAAAGTGCTGGTTCATGTTAGTACAATCACTGTGAATGATAAGGGAAGGCAATAAATTATATTCGCGAGCAAAGCCAATAACGGGCGTATTTTGAGGCTGCAAGCAAACTGGTTTAAAACCGAATTTCGATATTTATCGCAAAGAATATTCATACATTTTATTTATTTATTTACTAGCTTTTTCCCGCAACTTCGTATGCGGAGAGATATTAAAATATAAAATCCCGTTTTTTTCCGTTCCCGTGGGAATTTCGGGCAATCTTCTCTTAGTGCTCCTCTACGTTCCCTAAGGAATCTGCATGCCAAATTTCAGCTCTCTACGACCAGTAGATTCGGCTCTGCGTTGATCGATCAGTCAGTCAGTAAGTCAATCAGTTTCTTGTTTTATATGTATATATAGATTATTATTCACTAGGGTTATCCGCGAGTTTGTTTGCGTGCTTTTAAATTAAATTTGTATACCATGGGAAAAGATCTCCTCCTTCACTGAACAGCTTTAGTGTAATTTTTATAATTCTGACATAAGTAGGCTTAAAGACGCAAGCCAGATTTGAACCTCTGACTTTCTGAATGAGAGGCGTTTGGAAAAAGCCACTAGCTAGGCCACCAGGGCTGTTTTATCTATTATGCTAAGATATAGAAGTATGACTATTGACTACATAAAGTACAGGACGACGCTTGAAAGACCTTCTCCCTTTTTATTATAGTGTTGATTTGGAATAAACTCGACTTGAGACTTTCACAGAATTCTCCCATAACCATAATAGTCTCTTCACTTCCCGCCTCCTCGTTTAATTTATTACCGACTTATACCCTCCCCCCCTCCTGTTTAACGACGCGCGTTTTGTCTCCAAAAATCGAATTACCTACCCCCCAACTTAATGAGGTGATGTGTTTGCACCTGGGTTTTATGAGCTCTGCGGGAGCAAATGGGGTGAACTGTAACTATGTAGCGTAGAGCGAGTACAGCCAAACTACTGGTCGCAGAAAGCTGAAAACTGGCATGTGGCTCATTGGGGCGTGTAGGGGACTAATCTTAAAGAGGATTTTCCGAAATTTCTACGGGAACGGATAAGGCCCGCCACATACGATCGTAATCGTAACGGAATCCCACAACGGAATTCCGAACGCAAACCCTCCATACAAAATATATGGACCTACCACACACACGCAGTAATTTTCCGTTCGGAATTCCGAATTACATGTGTGTGGCAGGTCTATACATTTTGTATGGCGGGCATGCCTTCCGTTACGAAATTCCGTTGCGAAGAACGAGACCCACTCTGGATTTCCCCTGGGGGTCAGTTTAGTATTTTAAATCATCATTTCAGCCGAAAGACGTCCACTGCCGGACATAGGCCTCCCCCAAGGCTCGCCACTCAGACCGGTCCTGAGCTACTCGCTTCCACCGGTTTCCCGCGACCTTCACGAGGTCGTCGCTCCATCTTGTTGGAGGCCTACCGACAGCTCGTCTCCCGGTTCGCGGCCGCCACTCGGGAATATTTAGAAGAGTTTTTTAAATACGATTGACATTATTTAATTGTTATGGGCAGTACTACTACGGAGCTCTCCATTGTGCGCAGCCCGAGAGCCTGACACGCAAATGCCCGGTTTTTCTTCTGAGTTAGAAACTGTATTAAAGAGAGTTTTCACAGTGAATGGGCAATCACTAGCGTCTTTTTCTCGGAGACAGGTTTTATAGGACCATCACGGAAATTTTATGCGTAGAACAAGAGTTATTTTAATACGAGTCCTTACGTAAAAACAGCAGAGCTGGAAGTATTAATATTTAATAGATATTTCGACATATTTGATATTTATAGTGTGCGGTCTTAACAGAAGATTAAGGCTGGCTTTTCCGCCAATCCATATCTAAGTATATAAAACAAAGGTGACTGACTGACTGACATAGTGATCTATCAACGCACAGCCCAGTCCACTGGACGGATCGGGCTGAAATTTGGCATGCAGGTAGATGTTATGACGTAGGCATCCGCTAAGAAAGGATTTCCCGAAATTTTCACGGGAAAAACGGGATTTTTCATTTTAATATTTCTGCGCATACGAAGTTGCGGGGAAAAGCTAGTTAATATTATACATGTGAAAGTAACTCTGTCTGTCTGACTGTCTGTTACCTCTTCATGCTTCAACCGCTGGACCGATTGAGATGAAATTTGGCATGGAGATTGTTGGGATCCCGGGAAAGGACATAGGCTACTTTTTATCCCGGAAAAGCGCATAGGTCCCGCGAAAGCGCGATAACCGTATTCCACGCGGACGAAGTCGCGGGCAGAAGCTAGTGTAGTATATAAATACTTACAATCAATGAATCGACTAACATTCGTAGCCTGAACAAGTGTACAGTCGAAGTCAATTCAAGATATTTACACTTTTGGACCTTAATACAACGGAATAGGGTCAAAAAGTGTACTTCTATAGCCTATTTGCGTCCCACTGCGGGCCCAGTGCGGATTGGGGACTTCACACACATATTTGAATTACTTCGCAAATGCGTCCAGGTTTCCTCACGATGTTTTCCTTCACCGAAAAGCTCAGTGGGTCAAAAAGTGTAAACATCTCTTATTGACGTCGACTGTAAGCAAATTTGCTCCTATCTCGATTTGAGCCAACAGCTAATGCAAAATAAACAGATTCAAAAAACAAATATTTCTATTTCTATTTAAATGTGCAGAAAAAGCTCTTACATAATCGCCTCACTTAGCCACGTCAAATGACAAACAAATTTTTCAACCCGCCTCGGAAGGGAGGAAAAGAATTTCCCTGCAAAATAAATTAAGTGTAGTAATAAAACGCAACCCATGTAGTCAGAGCCTTTTAGGGCTTAGTGATGGGCAATTTTATTTTTTTAAATTGAGTACCTACAAAATAAGAATTGAAGAATTGCGAACTAAGTGGTTGGCGGGGCAGATTGCTCACAAGACTGGGCCAGTGGGGCCAGAAAGTTCTACTTCTGGCGCGCCTTGCTGGAGGCGCTATGTTGTTCAGCCACAGGGCACACAATTTCGAACACAATTCGAATGAAGTGTCAATGTTTGCGTGCGAGGACGTCTGTACACTTGTAAATGTGTGTGTACCAACTACTCTCCATCTCAGGATGAAACAAATGACGGTAAGGGCGAATTGGGTGCGAGTTGATTCCGATGATTCCGTGGCTATTCTGTATGTAGTACTATCAAACATTCTGTGGTTCAGTAGTGGACGTCTTTCGGCTGAAATGACGATGACGATGACGACAAAATAAGTTTTAAGAAGAGAGTGAAAAAAGGTTTCTTGACTGTGAGTGATGTCGGTGATGTCTAGCCATCATATCGTATGCTTGTTTGCCGCAAAGATTAGAGAGCTTGAAGATTTCGTGAAACATGTTGTCACGGTTATTCCTGCATCATGAACTTATATCTAATACTTGTAAAGAAACCTGCCATGTACCCTTTGTTCCGAAATTTTTGACAGCAATCTTTCAATGTATACTAAACCTAGTGCGGATCTAGGTTCAAGCAATCCGCACTGGGCCCGCGTGGGGACTATAGCCCAAGCCCTTTCGCTCGTGATGAGACGAGGCCTGTGCCCAGCAGTGGCACGTCAGTAGGCTGTAGTGTAGTAGTAGTAGTAGTAGAATACTAAACCTATACCAAATTATGTTACTTTTTCTGTTTAAAATGTTTGTCAGTGCATCATATTGCACCGAACACGTAAAAACCGTGACCTGCTTTGTAGTACGCCGCGCGGAATCACTATTCAGTGTGTTTCCGAGTTCCGGCGTAAAATGAAAACAAATTCAAGTGCTGGTGCGTGTTCATTGGTGATAATTGGTGTGTTCACGACCGGTCAATGTCAAAAGTAGAGGTTCAGCTCTGTGCTCTGTCAGAAATGGTCGCATCACTAGCGATCCCATAAAAATGTTACCCGGCCACAGCCGAGGCCACCTGCATACTCGTAAGTGTCCGGGTAAATAATAGAGTGTCGTGTCCCGGACTGGCAGTAAACCGCGTCCGATTGATAGCGGGTGAAGTTTTATCACTCAAAGAAAGTGAATAAACATGCTGGGGAGACCGCTTGTTTATTCAGCGGAGCCGGTGGAGGGTTGCCACGTTGAGCTGTTTCGGAAAGGTGAGGCCGTAACATAGCCTTGGGGCTAAAACTCACGAAGAATTTTAAATAGGTAATTACTTTGAAAATGGATTGCATATTCGACGTTGGTGCTAAGCTTCCCTACTCCAGTCCATTAGATGTGCGTTTGTTAATCTTTTTCGTGTATTTTGTAGCAGTTTATTTTCTCTAATAGTATTGAAAAATATCGTGAGAATTATGCGTAAAAATAAACCGCACTGCATAAAAATAATTATTAGTTTTCGTATTTCACTTCGATATCCTATATCGTTAATGCTTAAAAACCTTTTTTGTAAAACGTGTAGGTAAACGTCAATCTGTTTAGAAATTTAGCATGTGAGAAAGTAGCTAAAAATAATTTCAATAGTTAGTACAGTCGAATTCGCCAATGTATACACACTTTTGCACCTTACCATGTTGTAATAAGGTCCAAAAGTGTACACATATTAATGAACTCGAGTGTACCTAGTATGCAACGTTTATGAAATATTAAATGGAATGCCAAATCGGCTCAATATGTCATTGAAATCTGTCATCAGTGCCGAGTAGCATAGCATTATTTACCACTACGTTCTACTGTTCACATTATATTGCAAATTGATAATTGAATATGCATATCGTATCGTGATCATTCTAATTTCATTAGGATACTCGTACGAATTATATAATGTAAATCTATATGTTTAAAGTTTGAAAAAAGGCCTTCTGCAGAGTTTGTTGCGGCGCTTCTTCTCAAGCAATGGGTCTAGGAAGCGCTGGTAAATTCATTTCTGTTAAATTCATTTAAAAGTGACGTGTTAAAGTGCCCAGATGTGGCCTATTTGCTGAATAAAATATTAATATTTGCATTTTCATTTAGCGCCTTTACATATAGCGCACGTGTCGGCGCCGAGACCTACATTACAGGTTTACACAACTTAGAAGGCGCGTGGATTTACCAATAATAATCTCTGCGTCAACGGCTTAAGGCCTTCGCCGCACGCCTTCTAAGTTGTGTCGTGCTATACTGTATTTACCATGTTATTTTCTTAATCTTCTATGGCCCCCTTGCACCAAGCTGTTAACTTCGGGTTAACCGCTTCACTCAGATTTATTTGTATGCATTTGACGTGGGTTAAGAGGATAACCCGCGGTTAGCGGCTTAGTGCAAGTGGCCTTAGAAGTTTCAAGTAATTTACTTACTCCTTAAACGAAACACAGTGCGAAGTTTAAACCACAATTTCCTGATAATTCTTTAAGCAAGTCCGCAAGACTGATTAACATTTTCTTAAATTACTTAAATAAGTAGGAATAAAGCGTTCGAAAAGTTCCGCGAAACCTCCGCTGCACTCTCTGTGCGGATGGAAACCAGAATAAACACAAATTAAAACTTTTTACTTGTCCTTACTTTTTTTTACACCATTTTAAAGAAGCTTCTGCCCGCCGCTTTGTCAGTGTGGAATTTGGTGAGTAAGTACGTTCCGTCGGGGTCGGGGGTTCGATTCCGGCTCGCACCTCGTAAGTTTACTTATGTGCGAAATTCAATTTGAATTTACCACTGAGCTTTTCGGTGAAGGAAAACATCGTGAGGAAACCTGCACGCATCTGCGAAGTAATTCAAAGATGTGTGTGAAGTCCTCAATCCTGGGCCCGCGTGGGGACTATAGCCCAAACCCTCTCGTGATGAGAGGAGGCCTGTGCCCAGCAGTGGGACGCAGATAGGCTGTAGTAGAAGTAGTAGTACGTTCCGTGCAGGAACTGCGTTTTTTCGGGATAAAAAGTACCCTTTGTGCTTACCTGCAGTCTATAGTAATAACCATGCCTAATGCCGTCAAAATCGGTTCTGCGGTTTACGCCGACATTTGCTCCATAGACAATCTGTCAAATTATAGCCAAAACGAGGCGTTTTAGGGTTCCAAAGTCCACAAGGAACTTTTGTTATTTCGCCATATCCGTCCGTCGGAGTCCGCCAGCTCGGAGATGCTTAGTTCTAGAAAGCTGTAATGTGAAGGTCACCGCTTAAGCTCCGAGCCGATGCCTGTACCTATTTGCTTACGGATACGGAGATGTAACAAATCATCCAAATCGACTTTGTTCCTTATGTTATTTACACGGTTTATTAATAACTTTTCCCCGCAAGTTCGTATGCCCAGAAATATTAAAATGAAAAATCCCGTTTTTTCCCGTTCCCGTAGGAATTTCGGGAAATCCTCTCTTAGTGCTCCCCTACGTTCCCTGAGGAACCTGCGTGCCAAATTTCAGCTCTCTACGACCAGTAGCTTCGGCTCTGCGTTGATCGATCAGTCAGTCAGTCAGTCAGTTTCTTGTTTTATATATATAGATTAAGTCATTAATTATGCGTACTGTTAGAAGTGTACGTGTAGCCCAATAATTAATATTACGTGTGGTACAATGGCGGTACATTGCTCGCAGAACTGACGACCGATGGGGCCAGAAAGTTCTCGAATGGCGTCCGCGTACCGGAAGACGAGCTGTCGGTAGGCCTCCAACAAGATGATGTAGCGCTGACCTGGTTAAGGTCGATGGAAAGTCGGTGGATGCGAGTGGCAGAGAACCGATGATTGACGTCTATCGGCTGACATGATGATGATGATTTGGTACATAGTTATTTTTTATGTTGCGCAGTGCATTTGTGGCTACATTCGCTAGATCTGGAAGCACCCCAATAAATAAAGTTATTGAAACCAGCATACCTTTTGCCACAGGAGTTTGTCGTTTATTTGTGCACAACCCGAGAAAGGAAATTGGATAGAATTTGGTGGATGGTGGAACTTTAAAATGATATTAAACGAAGACGAAGATTGAAAACTTTACGAGGTTCGGTCTGACACACGCCATGTAGTATTCAGAGCAAGTAATTACGAATTAACATCGATTTCGAGAAACACGTGTTCTGAATTGCGAAAATATTAATCTACTAAAGTGGAATAGAATATTTCGGTAGACCAGACCAGGTGTCTAATTATTATTAATAATTTCTAGGAAGTCAATAATAGGAAATAAAATTGTTTTGAGTAAATCTTAGCATTCACTCAAAATATATTAACGATGTTGAAAGGTTATGAATTGCTTAGGTAGGTATTAATAATTTATAAAAATATTATAGCGCGTGAAATGGAAAGAGCCTTTGATAAATGTTTATTTAGCTGGAAATCTGAAAAATGAAAAAATGTGTTCGGTTTTTGTAACCATAATTACAATTTACATTTTCTTTAACATTGCGGAAGTGTGTAAGGAAGGGTAAGCTAAGAGAAGTGATGTCAATTTCCTCAGGACCTAACTTGATTACTTAAAAAAACCGGCCAAGTGCGTGTCGGGCCACGCGCAAATTATAGGGTTCCGAAGTTGACGATGCACACAGTACCTTTCTAAGACTTATTAGCATCTAGCTAGCCTGTGGTATGACGTGCCCGCCCGACCCCCTGCCGCTCGAGAAAAATCATTGGTTTTTGAATCATTTCATAAGTTGGTCGACTATGACTCGTAAGTTTGTACAGCCTACTTAGCTGTGATAGTTTTCCTTTCAACTACGTTATATATGCCATAACCGTGTTTTTTTTCAGCCATCCAAATACCACCATTTAGCTGGCAGGGTGGGGGTGGGGGACACGTGACTCTAACAAAAAATAGCACTTTAAAGCTTAATATTTCACAAACGCATCACTTAATCAAAATATGGTTTTAATAAACCCACAATATTTTTTTAAGACCTATTCAACGATATGCCGCATTATGGGGTACCCAAGAAAAAAAAATTACATCCCCACTTTACGAGTAGGGGAGGTACCCTATAAAAAAAATAATTTCAAAATTTTATTGTACCACTTTGTCAGCGTAACTAATATGTATATTCATGCCAAATTACAGCTTTCTAAAACTAAGCATCTCTAAGGACGGACGGACGGACGGACGGACGGACGGACGGACGGACATGGCGAAACTGTAAGGGTTCCTTGTGGACTTCGGAACCCTAAAAATTAACAATAATAAAGTATCTAAACATATTAATTGTATTTTATATGTGCCAGATACGAACCTATTAGTAATATAACTTGTAGAGAAATAAACCAAAACGCTCAGTGGTAAATTCAAATTGAATTTCGCAAATAAATAATTTCTGAGGTGCGAGCCGGATTCGAACCCCCGACCCTCTGCATGAGAGGTGGGAAGTAAACCACTGGGCTACCACGGCTTCGAAAATTGAATAAGGTGATCATAAATATTAGATCACAATTTCATTGTTCAAATATTTATGATGTAGGTACACCAGTTTTTAAACCCGAAGCATAGACGACGAGATAAAGTAACAAGATTATATTTTATTCAACGAGCCCGGTGGGTCTTGTCCCTCGGGCTGGCAATAATCCGATCTCGCGATACTTGCGGCCGTTCCTAACGATGAGTTAACCCTGCCGGGTGGAGGTGCTGGAGCGAATAAGCTCAAATTGTAAATTTATTTTTTAGTAGCACTTGGGTGGTTATCGATTTGACGACAAGGCTAAAGGACTGTGGGGGTCCTGTTGCCAGGTGGAGTGACGATTTGCGCAAGGTGGCCGGTAGACTGGATACAACACGCCTTAGACAGAGCTCATTGGCATACATTGGGTGAGGCCTGTGTCCAGTAGCTGTGGGCTACTATGGGCTGTTGATGATGATGACTTGGTTGGTAATTCTGATACTCGAGAGGGTCGATTAGACAACTAGTTACAAGTTATCACGGCTTTTTTACTGAATGAATGTGAGAATTTATAGCTCAAATCTTAATGAAGAAAGTTTCTTTTTTTCGACATTTACGTCCTACATTTCTGGATAATTATATCCAATGGGACGTAAATTTAGGTTGACTGAAAGAGATTGCTATTTAGCAATAAGTCTGTCTATTGATAACCATAATCCTTACTAATATTATAAATGCGAAAGTAACTCTGCCTCGTGAAGGTCGCGGGAAACCGGTGGAAGCAAGTAGCACAGGACCGATCTGAGTGGCGAGCCTTGGGGGAGGCCTATGTCCAGCAGTGGACGTCTTTCGGCTGAAATGATGATAATGACGATGAACTCTGTCTGTATATTACCTCTTCACGCTTCAACTGTTGGACCGAATTAGATGAAATTAGGTAGTGGGAGTACTGGAAAAGGAATAGGCTACTTTTCATCCAGTAACGTAACGAGATAAACGAATCCCACGCAGGCGAAGTTGCAGATACAATCTATTATTATTATTATTTGTTGGTACATTTTCATGTCACGGGCCCATGGGGACCCGGTCATTCGCATTCATGGGGCCGAGGCCAACATGAAGAGGCTTTTGGTACCTTTTACTATAAATTATTATTAAGAGCCTACTGTGTCCCGCTGCTGGGCAAAGGCCTAGATAGAATCTAATTTTAAAGTATTATATTCTACTGTGTTGTTTTCGTGGCGTGGCTGACAAAGGTCTTACGGAAAAAAAAAACCAACACCAGGCACTCACTCGCACATGATGCTACTACTACAGCCTATTTGCGTCCCACTGCTGGGTACAGGCCTCCTCTCATCACGTGACGGTTTGGGCTATAGTCCCCACGCGGGCCCAGAGCGGATTGGGGATTTCTCACACATCTTTGAATTGCTTCGCAGTGCAGGTTTCCTCACGATATTTTCCTTCACTGCAAAGCTCAGTGGTAAATTCAAATTGGATTTCGCACATAAGTAAAATTTGAGGTGTGAGCCGGAATTGAACCCCCGACCCTCTGCATGAGAGGCGGTAGGTCGAACCACTGCACTACGATGCTATGACCTACTTATGTTTCGCTGCTGTCAAATGTTTCGCTGTTTTTATTAATTTCTCAATATTTCTGAATTAAAAAGGAAGATATCATTCTATGGTTGAATGACGCGTCTCGTTTTATGAGTATATTTGTTGGTTAGGCATTCAAATGATGAGATTACATTGAAATGCATGGAAACTGCGATGGAAAATTTTCAAAAGATATTACTTCCATAATACTAAAAACTTCGTGTTCCTATGATAACTGTTGCAATCCATACTTAATGTTTTATTCAACCATAGAGCGATAATTCATGTTTCAGCAAAATATTTGACAGCTATTTGCGACGTTGCCAACTTTCGGAGTAAGCCCTCTTACTATTACTATTACTATTATGAGCCTGTAGTGTCTCACTGTTGGGAAAAGGCCTCCCTCTCATTTTTCCACGCTTTTCTGTCTCTTGCGACATCCGGCCAATCATTGCGGAAGGCGTCTAGTTCGTCCCGCCATCTCCGTCGGGGTCTACCGCGACGCCGAACTCTATTTTGGGGGACCAATTACTTGATGTATATGAAACCCTCTTAATGATGTTTTAATTAATATCTGCTTCCAGGAGGGTGCTGTAAGTGTCGGTACAGGATGGTGCACATCCCGCCGCCCAAGGAGGACGCGATGCCGCTCGAAGAAGGCGACTTCCGCACTCCTGAAATACGTAATCATCTTACTAACTAATTAGTTCCTTGACTTTACTTTACAAACTATGACCCACATAAATCTACAGAGAATGTCTTATGTAGACGATAATTCATTATACAGCATCGCAATAAAGCCAACAATACACTTAAACAGATGTAAATAGTTATTCTCCATCGAGAACTGTCTTCGTTGCTGAAAGTCGGCGATCATATTCGAACCTTTGAGACGGCTGTTCTAAACAAAAATGTATAATTTTGAAACTCTAATATCAACAACATTTTAATTTCTATTTAGACGATCCATTTAGTGAATTTGCACAATGAGTTAATAAATTCAAAATCTACGTGTTAAAGTGGCCAGATGCGGTAAACCGCTGTAATAAATGATCGAAGTTTGTAGAAAGCAAATTAAACCGCTTTCAATTTCCATTTATAGAGGCGGTTATGAGTTATGAGTTATAACTCATGGCCTGTGCCGTTCTCAAATTATCCGTTCATACGGAAACCTCGCTTTTCCCATCTCACGGCCATGACTGCATTTTATAGGGTCATTCATGTGGACAATTGGAGTTGATTGAATCAATCAAACGACCATTGCGCACGATAAAATAACCTCATAAGGTTTTTTACGTGCACTTTTTAAAAGCAGCAATTTGAATAAAATATTCATAGGTACTTTATATCAGAAATCACTTCATAAAATCCTTCGGATCCCTCCCACGGTGAGAATCCCAGTCATTTATCACGATCTAGTAGTTGATAAAACCAATTTCACATTTTCTCTGTCCAGTGACGGAACCACCGCCCCTGACCCGGATATGCCCGTGTTGCCACAAGACGAGGCCGGTCATACCCGAGCATGAACATCCGTATTGTCTCCAGTTCTGGAATCTGCCTTTGAATACAGGTATTACATACATGCGAATCATTGAACTAGTTTGGGCGAAGGAAGCAGACAACCGCTCCAGATGGAGAGAGATAGGAGAGGCGTATGCCCAACGGTGGGCGAATACACGCTGATGAAGAAGAAGTAGACAAGATGCGAAGTATTCTGCATTCAACATAAGTCTGTATAATGTTCCATTTCACGTAAGTAAACTATGTACCTATAACTCGGAGTACTAAGAACCTATCGTGATGAGAGCAGGCAGACCTAAGTCCAACGGGTTTTATGACTCCTCTACATAATGGGCCATCATGCTGGCCCAGCACAGATGGCTTATGAAGTGGTGGAATGGCCACGGTATCGGTATTTCGTCACACATCAAAGATAGTCGTTGAATGTCACCACCGAGTAGGTGCGTCTCAATCCGCACGCCGCCGCATCGCACGGCCATCTCGCTGGGCCATCATTTAGAAGAGTCGTGACACAACATGTCACCCACATCAAGGGAAAAGTATTATGTAGAAGGATGTATAGCACGACACGAAGTAGAAGACGCGCGGATGAAGCAATAGACTCTGCGTCAATGGCTTGAGTGCTTCGTTGCGCGCCTTCTAAGTCGTGTCGTGCTACAACAGGCCGTTGGCAGGTTGTTGTTGTTGACGTGACGTTTATCTTCTCATCGTAT
>OZ020279.1:1115260-1140958 GCA_963971205.1 Aethes cnicana | reverse complement strand
CCGGCTGCCGCCGCACGACCACACCGACGACGCGCATCTGCTGCCGCGCCCCGACGACTGACGCCGCAGGTACCGACCCGTCCGAGTGACACCCACGCTGCAGCACACACGGCCGCGCGCGACCACGAGCTCAAGATACCGTGCTTACTGAGGACACGCATCTACCTGCCACAGCTCGGGGACTGAAACTGAAACCACCTACAGAGAACCATTTCGCAGGAAGGTATCAGCTTTTATTTCCGCTTTAATTATCTCCTGGCATTACGCTCTTGAAGAGACTGCCGATTGATGACCTTAACTTGACATTCCAGACTGCTTTAGCTTTTGCTTTTAATATGGAGGGTTGAAGTAAAGGAGCGCAATCTTTATAGTTCCAAAAGTGGACACAAATCGGGTAGATTGAGGGCGCTGCGGTCGCCAGAAGTGTCAAGCCACCTAGGCGGATAGTCTACAGTAGTACCTTCATATGGCGCTGCTGAGGCGAGATCGCAGCGAAAACGGTTGTGAGGAGAGTGTGTTTTATTTTGTTGCTTATCAAATCCGCTGGATACGTTTTTAACTGCTTCGTCATATAAGATTGCGCTCCTTACCAAGACGCATTCCACACTCCATAGCTTTTGACATTAATTACATTGGTATTTTTGGCTACGTCAAATTCTCTGAAATACCCCGAGATATAACTTACTGGAATAATCTAAATATATAAAACTCAAAGGCAGTCACCTTTGAGTTTTATATATTATACTGACTGACTGACATAGTGATCTATCATCGCAAGATCAACGCACAGCCCAAACCACTGGACAGATCGGGCTGAAATTTGGCATGCAGGTAGATGTTATGACGTAGGCATACGCTAAGAAAGGATTTTGCGAAATTCCCACGGGAACGGGAAAAAAACGGGATTTTACATTTAATATTTCTGCGCATACGAAGTTGCGGGGAAAAGCTAGTTTATACATAAATACAAACTACATCGACAAATTTAAAGGTCTTTTTCCAACGACAACGACAAATTTATCCAACAGTGGACGAGTAAACGAAGAAGAAGTCTAAGAAGACATTACCTAGGTACTAAAATATTGTTAACAAGATATTGATCAGCGCTATGCATGATTATATTATTGCTTACATATTACTTATTGATTACTTATTGCTTACATCATAAATCGTATAACTATTGTCTCAAAATAGCTATCCGAGCATGAAATTACAGACCAGTCATCCTCATCTCAAATATGTGCTTGATTTTTATGGATGTAAGGCTACACACTGCTTTAATTTTGTCAAACGTGCCTTTTAATAAAATAAAAAATAATTTGGTCTTTATCCTTTTCTGTGACCCCATTGATTTGGCGCGTTTTAACATATTTTTTTTTAAATTAAGCGAGGGTTCGCTCAATTGCCATTCAATTAATATCGTTTTTAGCTCCAATTTGGCTCTCAGCGTATATTGTAGGCGCGTCCAAGCAACAGTAGCTTGATTGTCTTAATATCGACAGTCAATATTATCTTTAGAGACGTACTTATTTGAAAATACCTCTAAAAAACAAGTTTAAATTAAGTACTGGCAACTCAACTGTTAAACACGGAGAATTTAATGTGGAAGAAGCGAGATATGCAAGACCTATTTTCAATTCCTATATTTAGTGCGTACTTTATTTCAAAATAGTAGAATGCGTTAGTATAATATAAACTTAATGTTCCCTCCCTATTTGTTTTCAGGTCACCAGATATTAATCTCGCCCGCTTTGAAGACATGCGCGTGTGGAGAACGTTTCCTAATAAACGGGGCAAATTTCGCATTGAACTTTGAGAAAGGCTTTATTCTTTTACTTGCCGAACTCATTTCGTTTTCAATTATGCTACAGAATATATTAGCAATGTAATGAAATTGAATATGTAATACGCTGAGAATTCACAACTAAGTTGCTATAGGTACATTCGAAAACGGGTTCCAGGCTCCCCTTCGCCCTAATACCTACCTATTACTGTGATAATAGAGTAAGTAGGGTATCCCTGGAATGGTCCTTCATTAACTGTTTCAATGAAATCCCCGTTTACAGGGATATAATGGGCCGCTACTGGCGGGTCTAAAATGATCCCTATTTAACAAAAACGGTTTATTATTTCCTTAATAGTGTGCGGAACTATTGTCGGAGTTCAATATTACCTACCTGTTCTGGAATTTTGTAGCTAGCTAGACTTTCGTACTAATGTACAAGTGATAGTTATTATAATCTTGATTCAAAGGGGTATGAAAATGGATTAAAATGGTTTGTGTAAACATAGGCGTACAGTCAGCAGCAGAAGTAGATAAGCTGTCCAGGTGTTCAAAATGACCTACACACGCCCTTAACGTCTTAAGAATAAGGTCGTGTGTAGGTCATTTTGAACACCTGGACAGCTCATCTACTTCTGCTGCTGACTGTACATATGAACTCTTACAGCCCCGGCATCGGCCCCGCAAACTTGTGTGACATCTAATAATGGGAAAGAAACTTGGTTTGACTTACCGCGTGTCTGCACAGTGCACACATTTTTATTATTATTATTATTAAGAGCCTATTTACTACCTACACATATATTCGAATTAATACCGAGTTTTTTACAATTATGTAATTTATTCGACAGAGCTCCACTGTCCTAAATACTTAGCATAAACATTTAAAAAATATTTATTCACAAAATTCCACACGCAAAAAAAAAGACAAGAAAGCAGAAGGAACAGAAATAAAAGTGAAAAGTTGTGAAACGGTGAATTCAGTGTAGTCTGAAAAATATCGTAGTAGGGGAAAGCAGGTAAAGCGTAGGCTTCGTACACTGGGAGCATTCGTGCAGTGGTCATATTATTATCACGACTATCCAACATGCTGAAGCTTTCGTATTTATAATATATGCGTGACTGTCGCTCAAGGAGTCATGGCAGGGCAACAACAGATTTTGCCAGGAAGAGTTAAAATCAAATAGGTATTCATGTTGTGTGGTTAATTTTCCTCTGTTACTTTTTATTTTGTATAAATATTTCGGCTGTGTTAGACGTGTCGAAGTAGTTACTTATTATGTTACTTAGGTACCAATGCCAAGTAAATATCTAGGACACTTTATTCTTTCGCTTATCCAGCTATCGAAATAAGTAATAGTGTTTGTGGCAGCTTGAAGAGTGTTTTGTAGGGAACGCTAGAACAAGACTTGGTAACGTACATACGTTCATAAAAGAAGGAAAATTTAAAACTTCTAGTCGTCATTTAAAAAAATGACATTTATTAGTGGATAAATTAGTAATTTATTTAACGTGAGATAATTTAACAGACGCTAAGAATCAAGTAGCCCTTGGTTTGCGTTTTATATATTCCTTCTTTTATGAACGTACGTACGTTACTAAGTCTTGTTCTGGCGTTCCCTACAAAACACTCTACGAGACTACGGCAAGTCGACAACAATGTCTTCTTTTCTTTTCAAATCGCTATTCTTCTTTTAAATGAAAGAGTAAACAGGATAGCGATATGAGTTTCGCGGCAGCATCACTACAAAAAGTCGCCGTGGGCGAGGGCCCTAAAATATTACAGCAAAAAACTTTTGGAGTTAATAAAAAAATTGTAAAAAGGTCATATCAATGACAATAATTAATTCAGTTAAAAGGCATTCTACGAGTACATTCGGCTATGAAAGAAGAAATTTCATTTTGAGAAAGCTAAAAAGCCATTTCTGGGGCAAGATATTGCAATAACAAATCAAATAAATGGCTCCCAATGAACCTTTGTACATATTTTAATGAAGTGAATTATGAAACATTGAACATGGTAGAAATTAGAATCATCTCTAAAAAATATTGAAACAGCCAGCCTATAAGTACCCAAGTGAGCGTTAGTTAATATCAAAAATTTTAATCATCTCAAACTGTGTTCTGTATCTGGCAAGGATGAGATATTCTAGTAGTTTGACCTATCGCATCTCAAGCAGCTCATGCGCTAGTTTTCGGTTTGTTCTAAATCCAGGTAATTTATAAAATTCTCGTGTCACAGTGTTTGTAACCAAACTCGTCCGAAACGGCTCGACCGATTCTTATGAAATTTGGTGTGTATGTTCAGTAAGTCTGAGAATAGGACGTAAGCTATTTTTCATACTCACCCAAAAAAACACTATGGCGGTACGAAGTCCGCTGGGTCAGCTAGTACCTACTATAAAATTGTATTCACTGACTGAGCGTCACCGCTATTGTAAATTGATCATTGTACTAGCTTGATTCTTAGCAGTTTTGATCAGCAAATTTAGATAAGTACAAAACTTATTAGCTTCAGCCACGTCTCAAACGGTCACAGTATATCGCACTTAAGTATTATTTTGTAAAACCTGAAACGGTTACTTTGGGAAAAGGCATTTTTTATTAATGAAAGAACAGATCAGATCATTTATTCATGAAAGTCTAGAAAAAGGCCTGTAGTCTGAATTCGGTAGGTACCCACCTAATAATAATCAAATTAAATTAAGAATAAAATCCTATAAACTTTAAACTAAGAATAAAATCGTGTGGAGTGACACTGACTGATCTGCGTAGTGAGCCTCGCGAGATGCTTGTTTCCGCTGGTCTTCCAGAATTGGACATTAACTACAAATTGGCGGTAGGTACATTGGCATCAGGACAACTTGACGATGAACTTGAAACCTATATTAGTTAGCGCTACAGTCTAGCTCTCAGCACTGATTGAATCGTATCGAGAAAATTCTTACCGCACTGCACTAATGAATTCTCGGAATAAATGGCGGTTACGCAATGGGGGCTATCGCGTGTTAATTTGCCACTAGAGGCGCTAGTGTCGCGTGAGGTCCAATAACTTTCACTTTTCATTGGTTTTGGCGAGCTTCGTGACATAAATTATAGTTTCTTTAATTTATCTGTTAAAAAGTGATCTCCTTCGTGAAATTATCGCAAATATGGATTACTTGGCGATGAATGTGAACACTTTAAAACAAAAACAAAAAAATCCGAACAAAATGGAACTGCAGAACATTGCGGCATAGCTACTCGATATGATGATAGTCATTTATAATTAATAAACTTAATGAGATTCAAGTTTTAAAACTTTCTTTCGGCGCAGATCTTATAAAGTCGCCTTTGACGGCTATACCTCTGGACCTTAGTCAACAGTGGCGCCAACTGGTGAGCAAAGAAACGATAGTCCCCATTGTTGTAATTTACCGCGCAATACGTTGCCCGCGCATTTTTCACGTGTGACCGTACTTATAGTGGTTATTTGACTTAGTTCTATGAGTAGGTAGGTAATAAAATATTTTGGGTCACTTGTCAGAGTACAGTACAATGGCAAAGAAATGTACTATATAGCTAATTGTTATCCTGCTAACTGTGTGAAAGAAGAAAAACAATTTCCATATGCTTGATTGAGAAATAGATTCATCCTATCATCGACGATACAAAATATACCTTTGACTATTTTTACACCTTAACGCATTCACTGCCTCTTCTTTTTACGAACTTTCGCCAGGTGCCACATCTGTCATTAAGGGAACATTGCAACGCACATGTGCGTTCGAAACACTGCGGGAAAGTCAGCAAAACGCATATATGCGTTGGTGGCAGTGAATGCCTTAAGCCAACGTCATTTCATCAAAATTACCACAGTTTGGATTCTTTAAAACTTGCAGTATTTTTTTTATTTTTTTATTATGACATTAGTATAGGCAAACGAGCAATCATGACGTCGAGTTGCGGAAAACTAGCCCGCGCAAACCTATTGAGAAATGGATTCATCCTATCATCGACGATACAAAATATACCTTTGACTATTTTTACACCTTGACGCATTCACTGCCACTTCTTTTTACGAACTTTCGCCAGGTGCCACATCTGTCATTAAGGGAACATTGCAACGCACATGTGCGTTCGAGACACTGCGGGAAAGTCAGCAAAACGCATATATGCGTTGGTGGCAGTGAATGCCTTAAGCCAACGTCATTTCATCAAAATTACCACAGTTTGGATTCTTTAAAACTTGCAGTATTTTTTATTTATTTTTTATGACATTGGTACAGGCAAACGAGCGCACAGCCCACCTGATGGTAAGTGGTCACTGCGATCCATAGACACCGAAATCCTATGATCCCCCATTAAGAAACCATAAGATCTCGAATTAGCCTACCCTGAGGCCTAAGATGGAATGCCTCTGTGCCAGAAATTGCACCTTTAACCCCCTACCGGAACACAACAGTGCGAGCTACTGCTATTTGGCGGCAGGTTAGCGGGCAAAGACGGTGGTACCACCCCGGACGGACCTAGCACCAGGCCCTACCACCGTCAAAAGCGTTAAATCAAATTGAAGGTGGCCGAAATATTTGTGATCTGTCGAAATCCTTCGAGGTGATATATGTGACAAAACATTGATAAGATAATGAATTATTAATCAAAGAAAGTTAAACTTATTTTTGTATAATTTTGTATCAAACCACTCAGTAGATATTCAACTTGAGATGAGGAAATTGAATAGGTCTCTACCTATTCAATTTCCGAAGATAATCAAATGCCGGACTCAATACAAAGTGCGAGTCAACTGTTCTTGAAAGGGCCGACGTCGGAAAGTACACAAAATTTCATTTGATTCGATTTGATTGTTAGCAGCTTTATGATGACTTTAACACAAATAGCTACTTAATTGAAAAAGTATTTTCATCGACGTATTACGTTAATGAGATAAGTTTCGTATATTATGATTACAATACCTATGTTATATTTAGGACAACATTTTAAGTTTGATTACTTAGTTTAATCTGAAGTTCTGTTCTTAATCACACGTCGTAGAATGAACACACCAAAAACATTCTGTAAAAAACTAGCCAAGTCTCGATGGGGAGCTGCTTGTTTATCTCTAAAAAGTAATGAAATCTAGACAAAGTTTACGGTTTACTGCGATTTATTTATTATTATAATTAATGTTGTGTGACTTGGCCGTTGAAGGGTACACAGAGTACAAAACCAGGTGCTCCATGACACCATTGCACCAATCTGTCACCAGAACCGCTACCCTTGTCATCATATCATTCGTAGATATGATGATAAGGACTTACCAGCCTGATGTTCCCATTTAAAGATGCTGTGAGAATCCAATGAAATCAAACTGAATTCGAAAACCATGAATCAGTTGGTAAATTTTAGTTATTTTTGCCCACATCCAACAACAATACACATTCACCCGAAAGAAAAGCAAATAATCCTGGTTTAATATAACATGGCCTCAGACTGAGCCGGGAGTTTTATCGACGTGTGATTTGTCGCTGTGTCGGTGACATTCCGCGGATTCGCCCGATTGCGGCTTATTGTGTGTTGTCAGTCGTAAACGTGACGCGTTTTTATGTCAGACGTAAATATATGCTGCGAGAGGTGAAGGAATTGATGTCCATTACATGTAGTGGGGGAAATGGTCCAGCGTAATCTATTCCTGCATGTAAAGGTACTCGTAAGTACTTTTCAGCTAGTTCAATTTAGGGGAGTGTTTTTGAAATTTCGTTACTTAACGCATTCACTGCCACTTCTGTGTTACGAACTTTCGCCAGGTGCCACATCTGTCATTAAGGGAACATTGCAACGCACGTGTGCGTTCAAGGCACTGCGGGAAAGTCAGCAAAACGCATATATGCGTCGGTGGCAGTAAATGCGTTAAGTGATGATGAAATAAAGAAAAAAAGTGTCATGTCTTGGCTTGAAAAACTAGAGTCGGTAATGAAGTAAGTTTACTAACTTCATCATCATCATCATCATCATCATCATCATTACTAACTTCAATTAAAAAAAACTTCCGTATGAAATGTATCTGCGAAGTTGCTTCATCAATAACAACATCATCGTCATACAACTTTCTAATCCATTTTCTACTTTTACAGCTAAGATACAAAATGTTTATGAAACAAGTACCTAGTTGAAAAATAGCCCATCTTTTATTCGGTCCCTAGGCAAAACCCTGTTAACGGTTACTAGTATTGAAATAATTTTAAGGCAACAAAGCAAACATGGTATTAATAAGGCTTTAGACAGGCTCAGACTGTGTACCCGTAAATGAAAAGATGCGTGGATCCGTACTGTAATGTATTGTGATTGTGTAGCCGGGCATCCAGTCCTTTGTCAACAAGAGGAATGGGCATTCAATCGCCGCCCTGGTTCAACGATTTTTACGACACTTTTCAATCCATTGTTCGAAAATGATTCTGTCAATCCAGTGTTGCTGATGCTTGGTTCAGGAATACACAATTTTTTTTTTTGTGAAATGTGGTAATAGTAGCGACACAATTTTTAACAATTCCGATCTTGAATGTTACACGTCGTAGGTCGTGAGTGCTAGTTGAAATATTTAGCAGTAATTTTGATTTTTAAAACCATAATACGTAAATACGTACAACGAAACAAATACACTCAACAGCAATGAAATCGGGTCAAAAGTGAACCGACACTTGGGTCAATTTGTATAGGATTTTCCATAGCTTTGCATGGAAAATCCTATACTTATAAAGTGACCCGATTTCATTGCTGTTGGGTGTATTAATAGTATTTCCAAAAACCAAGGTCTTTTCGGGGTATTTAATTAGTAAGTAAGAAGGTGATTCCCCCTATAGCCTCTCAATTACCTTAATTACCATTTGCTATGTTTTTGATTTAACGTTACAACGATTTCTAACAATTTCCAATCCAAAAAAAATTTCAGACAAACTAAAAAGATGGTGTGTCTAATAATTGTAATCACCCAAGTGACGCATTATTTTACAGAATTTTCAAAACTCACTATAAAATGTAATGAACATGGACAAGACGAAGATCATGTCCAACATCCATGTTGTGCCAACTCCCGTAATAATCGGAAGCTCTGCACTCGAAGTTGTTGACCATTATGTATACCAAATAGTCCAGTTAGGTAGAGATCAATCGTCGAATCCGACTCGGCTGGGCAGCGTTCGGGAAGCTTTGCAGTGTCTTTTCGTCCAAATTACCGCAGTGTCTTAAGTCGAAAGTCTTTGACCAGTGTAACGTGTGTTGCCAGTGATGACTTATGGTTCCGAGCCGTGGGCGCTTACGATGGGCCTCATAAGAAGGCTCAATGTCACCCAGATGGCAATGGAGAGGGCTATGCTCGGGGTTTCTCTGCGTGATAGAATCAGAAATGAGATGGAAATGAGGATATCCGCAGAAGAACTGGGGTCACCGACATAGCCCGAAGAATTGCGAACCTTAAGTGGCAGTGGGCGGGGCACATTGCTCGTAGTACTGACGGCCTATGGGGCCAGAAAGTCCTTGAGTGGCGTCCGCGAACCGGTAGACGAGCTGTCGGTAGGCCTCCAACAAGATGGAGTGACGACCTTGTAAAGGTCGCGTGAACGCGGTGGATGCGAGTGGCACAGGACCGGTCTGAGTGGCGCGCCTTGGGAGAGGCCTATGTCCAGCAGTGGACGTCTATCGGCTGAAATTATGATGATGATGATATTTTTCCCTCATATTTTAATTTCCAGAATGTAAATCAGCAAATCTTTTTATTTATTACGAAATAAGATTCCAGTATATCGCTACGTATTCATTTTAAGGCTCCATCGTGACCTTTAGGATATTACAATAAAGAACACATTACCAACGTTTTTATGTCACTGACAAATTTCGACATCAACGAGCAATTTCCGTTCCATATAATATTATCTCGAGGCTGTGTATGAAACACAGCGCTATCACACGGATTAAATATCCTCAGATGGCTATGTCCGCATAAAGCCAAAAATACACTTTACATAGACGTCACCTGTATATGACATTACTGTCATGTAGAAAGTTGGCTGATTGAATTTAGTTTAAAGTCTCACGTAGCACCGTGTGTATGAAGTAGTTTCTCAAGGATGGCTGCTTGGAGCTTCTGTCGACTACGCGTTTTGTGGCTGTGACTTGGGTATATTGCGTGTGTCTAGTCGACTAGTCGACATTCGTCGCCCCGGGCGCTGTCCTTTTACAGGAAATGAAACGGCGTCACAGACCCTTTGCACTGATTCCTTGGGACCTTGATGTTTGATTTACACATGGCTGCATTAGCCGGGACCCCACTGCTATGTATTGTCCGTGCTTAGCATGATCCATAATATCCTCCTACATTTTGATATTTGTATCCCTTACCTACCCAAGTCTCGTAGCTCAACCATATGCAGCTGTGGGATTCCGGCTTTATGGCATGATTGCTAGTCGGCACCACGGTGCACGCAGGGCGCCCAGCGTACATAGTTTTTCACAATCCTGAGAAAGCTATCCAGAAACAACAGTGAAATGTGGCAAAATTTGGACAAGGCCGCGTTATTGTGTTTTGATTAGGCCTATTTTTGATTTGATTCTGATGACTGTACGTATGCTAGACGCGAACTTTGTTCTCTGGTGATATTCTAAATATTGATTGTGAATGACTAGTTAAACTCATTGCAATTACTTATTTTACGTATTATTTTAAAGACATTGAAATCATACATTAAAAAATATCTTTTGAATAAAAATAAAATTTCCATGAATTTACAAATTGGCCTATAATTGACCGGAGAGTAAGGTAAGGTAAGATAAGATAACGAGAAACAAATACAAGCGAATAGGATAACTTTATTTTTAGAAGTGGGATAAACAAGTGCTGATCCAAATGGGATAATGGTGATAGTAAACAAAATAAAAGTTGTCCAAGAAAGCCGGGCTTAACGAAGTTGGGCTGATTGGGTGACAGTGTTGAAGTAGTTAGGGCTTCTTTACGGAAAACAATAATAGCGGTCAAGGTATATAACATTAACTTCACGCCATTCTTGCTTGATCGCTATACCTGCGTATCCGATTATAACCGAATCAAACTTTGCTTCTTTACCGATGGATTTTCTTCATTATTCTTCTACTCGTACCTTACCCGTGCCGTGCCTTAAGAAGCCATGGTGGCCTAGTGGTTCGACCTACTTCCTCTCATGCAGCGGGTCGGGGTTCGATTCCGGCTCGCACCTCTAAGTTTGCTTATGTGCGAAATTCAATTTGAATTTACCACTGAGCTTTTCGGTGAAGGAAAACATCGTGAGGAAACATGCACGCATCTGCGAAGCAATTCAAAGATGTGTGTGAAGTCCCCAATCCGCACTGGGCCCGCGTGGGGACTATAGCCCAAACCCTCTCGTGATGAGAGGAGGCCTGTGCCCAGCAGTGGGACGCAAATAGCCTGTAGTAGTACCTTACCCACTATCGGTTGTGCTGTCATAATAGAAATGTTTCAATAATGCTTATCAGATTCTACTTTTGGTTCAACTCAAAAATGAAGCTCTTAGATTACTATGAAAAATAGTTACGATGCCACAATTACTTACCCGCTTCAAGTGAAAAAAGACAAGCAAGTCACATCCTACGAGTAGCTGTTGCATTGGAGCTAGGCAGTTATTTACAATAGGTAGATCGAGAAATGTGTGAAAATTAAGGTATAGGTTGAAAGTCGTGGGAGCCTACATACAGATTTGATCTAAAATCTCTGTGGCTAGGAGCCATGCAGCGCTGAGAATCAGTTTCGGCTGATCGTAATTTTTTGTTGTTTTTAAAAAGTGTATTTCTTTTATTTTTACGCCGAATAAAGTATTCTTATTCTTATTCTTACCTACCTCCCGCGTCTCATGTAGAGATTCGGGGCTCGCACCTCTGAGTTTAAGCAAAATATAATAAAACACAACTCTAATGAGTTAATGGCATAGAATAGAGTCGCTGTATACATAATTTAAACGCTTTGGTAGAGTACATATATTTTGCCCCTGTGACTATTCATGTGGGTGAAAAGTAGAGTGTTAATTTCCTTTACGAACAAATATTATTACTTTCACCATAATATCTCCTCGTATGTATTTGTAGGTATATGCGATTTCATAATGTATGTCTCAATCTACTAAACTTTTGATCCAAATGTCATAAGCCCCTTAATGTTCAGATAGAATTATGAAAAACTATTTTCAAAAGCCTTTTCGTCGGCGGCGATATTTCTTCGTATTATCAGTTAAAGTGGGAACTCCCCGTAGAAATCAACAAAAGGGCCACTTCATCCTTCTTCTGTAAGTTATTGCTGAGCGATCAAATTCAATCGAATCAGTAAATCACTTTAGATAATTAAATTAGGTATAAGTAGATACTCGTAGCCGAGCCTTGATCCGTGGTGCCTTTGTGGTTCGACCTACCGCCTCTCATGCAGAGGGTCGGGGGTTCGATTCCGGCTAGCACCTCTAAGTTTACTTATGTGCGAAATGCAATTTGAATTTACCACTGAACTTTTCGGTGAAGGAAAACACCGTGAGGAAACCTGCACGCATCTGCGAAGCAATTCAAAGATGTGTGTGAAGTCCCCAATCTGCACTGGGCCCGCGTGGGGACTATAGCCCAAACCCTCTCGTGCTGAGAGGAGGCCTGTGCCCAGCAGTGGGACGCAAATAGGCTGTAGTAATAGTAGTAGTTAGTCGTAGCTAAAAATGTACACCTAGTTTAAGCATAGATTTATAAAAAAAAACTAACTTCAGTCCGCGACTTTGCCCGCGTGGAATTCGGTTATCGCGTTCGCACGGAAACTACCTATTGCGTTTTGCCGGGATAATAAGTAGCCCTTCTCGGGACTTAAACTATTTCTATGCCTAGTTTTATCTAAATCGGTTCAGTCCACAAATATGTATGGATTGCATGATAAATTATCTACCTCTTACATCTTTTGGAGAAGTGGCCATTTACTTAAGTAACTTAAGGGCATAAGTAATAAACACATTTATTCCAAGAACTTTTTGACGAAATATTTGTCAAACTTCAAAAATAGTTCTAAGTAACGATACCCCTCAAACTTTCTGTATTCAAAGGCTCGTTATCCCACAATACTCAACTATTTCCACAAAACCACAAACAGTTAATTTCTGACGGACCTTAAAACTGGCGCTATTAAGCCAAATTGCCCAAGTATTCGCTTCACGTAGTCAATCGTCTCCTCGGTGGGTCAGCGGCACTGGCAGCTGGAGTTAAACGGCGTAAAAATAAACAGAAAAGCGTAATCGCGCGCGAAATAACTTCCTCACTTTATGTGCTTGCGTCTCATTACGCCGGGGTGCCCGTGACTCCGAAAGGAGCTGCTTTTCATGTAAAATCCTCTGTCGGGCAGTTCGGCAGGATTGCAGGGTCACTGGCGTCTTATAAAACTCCGTGTTCCTTGAGGAAACATTCAGTACAGCTATGAGGAAGCATTTTTTCAGAACAGAACATTGACAATTTCTTGTTCCCTCTTAAACAATTCTTAGGTTCCAAACATTATAGTACGGAGTACCTAATCTTCTCTTATTTTATTTTATTTAATCGAGTACTTCTTTACTTGTGTCAGTGTTTTATGTTCTGTTCTGACATGTTCATGTTTTCCTTTGCTAAGTACCTACCTAAATTAATATTTCCTTAATTTCAATCAAAGCTACCTACGTAGGTAAAACGAAAAATAAAAAACAACATCAAGGTAACTTCCACAAAGGTGTCTAGATTATCATCACTCATGCAAGCAGTTTCGCTTATCTTAAGCGCTGTTACATTCTAAGTGTCAAACATTGCTATATTTATTGAACATCCTTAGATATCACTACACGGCAGTCTTGCCCTCGTCCCATAATGTCTATTACCGGGTTAATTTAAAAAGGTCGTGAAGTTCTAAAGATGTTGATACAGTTACGTCGTTTCGATTCTGAAGGGTTGTATGGCAATAGAACGCGGCCCGCGGCCGCGGCGCTATCTCGTGCTGCCCACGTTCTTCGCCCGACGTTGCGACCCTCGTGTTATCACCGCTGGGAACAGAAGTTCTAATCGCTGTATTTTTATAACTTCATACAGCTATGGGAATGTCATGTGCAATTTGAAAATGAAATTTTCCTTAGTAGTTGGTCCTTCAGAGGGAAAATAAATGTGTTTAGAGAATTTTTAACTGATTTTAAAGAAAAGGAACTTTATTTGCCGTGTTGCATTTTCTAAAATAGACGTGTCACTGAATGGGGGCTATCGCATGTAAATTTGCCACTAGAGGCGCTAGTGTCGCGTGAGGTCCAATAACATTCAGTTTTCACTGGTTTTGGCGGACTTCGTGATATAAATCATAATTTCTTTAATTTAATTTACCTGTTGAAAAGTGATCTCCTTCGTGAAATTATCACAAATATGGAATATTTGGCTATGAATGTAAACGCTTTGAAAAAAATGTCTTTTTTCCAAACAAAACGGAACTGCACAACATTAATAAAATAAATATATTGGGACATTTCACACATATTGACCTAGCCCCAAACTAAGCAAAGCTTGTACTGTGGTTGCTAGACAACGATATAAATACTTATATAGAGAAATACATACATACATTGCGGCATAGCTGCTCGATATGATGAGAGTTATTTATAATTAATAAACTTAATGAGATTCCAGATTGAAAACTTTGTTTCGGCGCCGATCTTATAGTCGCCTTTGACAGCTATACCTCTGGACCTTAGTCTACAGTGGCGCCAACTGGTGAGCAAAGAAACGATAGTCCCCATTGCGTTATACGTCCATTCAACTTTTTGAAGTTGGAAAAACATTGAACAACTTATGAAAATGTAAATGTATAAACAGACCATCTTTGTTATAATACCTACTACTGAAACTGTTACGTTTGATTCAATTTTAATAAATTTCTGCCCTGAAAATCCTCACTAAAACCATCTAAAACTGATTTCGGACACGGATCATAATACCGTCTCACGATCTGGTTCCCTTCCATCGAAGCATCACTAAATGGCGCTGTTCGCAAATATTCCAGAACTTATCTTAATTTCCCTAAGATTGTGCAAACATACGTGTCTGTCTCAACAAGACTGCCGCCTAGTGATAGTTCATTAAATTTAATCATCAATTTGCCAAAAGTCGTCGACAAACGTAACGAGCTGCTTCAGACGCGTCCACGCGTCAGATGACGCTCTCTATTGGTTACTTGATACGAATAGAAGTCACATCTTGTTTGAAGTCTAAACAGTACAATTTACATTCGTTAACCACATACCACTGGAATTAGTAATTGGCGCATTTTTACCGTTGAACTTTCCAGACGTCACACATACCTACGAACCTACGACGTACGAACTACGAAGCAATTCAAAAATGTGTTCCAAATCCTCAAGCTGCCATAGGCCCACGCGTGAACACACCTCAAAGGCCTACGTTATGTAGTCAAAATGTAATTTTAGTTAGAGTGTTACGTTCGGTTTTAATAAAGCTAAATGGCTGCTTGGATTTCGGTCTGCAACATCAATTTTCAGCAAAATTTCTGATATTACTTTATCAAGGTAGCATAAAGACAATTTCAATTTCAAACTTTTCTGGACTTAAGTATAAAGTAGGGCCTACAGGCATCGGCACTTAACTTGAGCGGTGGCCTGGGATGTGCAGAATTCAATAACTCTCCTTCTAGTGCAGTCGGGTAAAAATAAGATCTCATCGGCAGAGGGGCGCGGGACGCAGGGAGTGCTTTGTCGTGCGCGCACGCTTATTGGCCCTTCAGTCGTAAACATGCACAGAAATCCAATAATTATCTCAAGATTCGTGCCGCGACCTGTGTACCTACCTACCTGTAACGCAAAACAAAAGGTTTATTTACTTTGTAATCTCTCTTATAATAATTATAATCCATTCACGGCTTTTGTTATCAGATTTTATAATGAACTTGTCTAGATTCGTTGGCTCACCTTTCATTCAATATTAGGAGAGGCTGTAATCTGACGCGGATGAAAGACTTGAGCACTTCTCTCCCTCCCTTATTGCGGCGAGATAGCAACCAGATATAGAACAGCCTCGAAAGAGCTCGTTAATTACAAACTGTCAAAATTTCCATAATAACCGCTAATTAAGTAGTTTTGTTAAGCGACGCGTTAAGAGCACATATTAAGTACCTACTTCCAGATAGCAAATGAATAAGCATCGATTTCCGTCCATGCACGCATAAGTGAATGTTATTAACAGGACATTGCAGCAGGAGTTGGTATACTTTTTAATACAGGTGCTCAAAAAGTAAACATTAAACAAAAAAAGAAAAGTAAACCTGTTTAACGTGCCAAAAGTTTGTCATTTCCGAACGAGCGTTTTTAGTTTTTTTGACAGCTAATGAGCATGCCTAAAGTTGTTTTTACGAACTAGTGCATAATGTATTTTGAGCTCCATCCTGTTCGTTTATTCTTTATTCTTTTTTTTTGCAAATGTATTGAAAAATGTCGTTTGATACACATGAGAAATTGTCATTGTCATTGATAAAATGACAAACTTTTCGCACTTGTACAAAATATACTATGAATGGTGCTACGCAGCCATTATTATTTATATTTATATTAGACATCATAAAATTAAAATATGCATTACCTAATTTGTTCTGGTTTTTGATGCATGAAACTGTGTTGTCTACATCGCAGTGTCCTCCGCCACGATAAAATTTTCTTCAGGTATGACTAGGTGGGCCTTCTGTCTTCTATTTTATCTTTTGTCGGTATTTTACAATTTGCACATGACATATATGTCATGTCGCCCGTGATAGGAGCTGCGTATACGTATTGACAGTAATGAAGGCTCCAGCCATTCATGTAAAGATGAAGAAGACGCGTTTACTTGAGTATTGAGACTGGTAGTTAAGTCCCTAGTCTACCTGCTATTGAATCAATCTCGTCAAAGGGTTTTATACACTCGTCGTGACCTCGATGTCTGCCGCATGTTCTCAGTTGAATTTGAAACTTAAACGATTTAGTTAGACAGATCATGTTGATTTGGCTTGATGGGTGTAAACTGCTATATTGCAAATATCTCGGTTTCTTACAAATGATCAAAGGATGTCAAATTATTGATTTTGAGATAATTTGTCTCGTTGATAGCCAATTCCAATTAATTCGCCTAATGGCCAATAAACTCGACAAATTTATTCTCAGAAAAGTTTTCTTTGTTTCCTGAGGAAAAACTTTCTGATTTAATTATTCAGATTGGATTTTTTTTATCGCAATATCTTTTTTATTTAGACCGCCTTGACAACCCACCCAAATGGTCTTGGTAGCAAATAATGAGTAACTTTATTTTTCATTTCTTTTGGAGGGTTTTTTTTTCTATATCTGTATGAATGATTCGTGGTATGCTATTTATTTAACATATATCTTCAAGAGCAAAGCCAGCTCGTTTCTCCGTTTCATCCGATAGCGTATTGCTTCCAATAAACATCCAAAAGCCAAAGCTGGCAAAGTGGCGGAAGCAACAACGAGCACACGATAATGGAGTGACTTCCGCGATGCACTCGGAGCTAGAAGAACGTGGAAATAGAGAGCATGGAGACATTGCGTCAGATTTTGAAAAAAAAGTCAAGATTTATGGTGTTCTTAGTTAGATTGTCTTATATTAGAATGAAGAAAAAACTCTTTGTTTTCAAGAAATCATGAGATAAATTAAAATTTATTAATGGCATGGATATCTCGACGGTTTGACTTTAATCTCGCAATCTTCTTAAACAGCTCCAAATTTAGATATTTAAAAACATCCTTTGCTTCCTTTGCCTTCTTATATCAATGGGCCGCTGAGACCACTTGCAGCCCGCCAGTCTGGCCAGTGTGTCCCTTTTATACTTTATACTGATTTTTTTCAATCAATCTGATTGAAATCGTGACAATCTATTGCATCAGAAATGCCACGCATAGACGAAGCGACATCGGTGCGATCGACTTGCAATCAAAGACACAATCGAATCGTCGATCGCAAAGGCCCATTCACTCTCGATTCGTCGTTATGATATTATGTCTGATTGCATAGGTTTTTGTTGCGAAGGCGTATCTCTGATATCGCCTTCGATCAAGTAAGTCGTAAACGATATTGACATACACTACAAATACGTCATTTTGATCGGTCTGAAACAACGCATCATACAGAACAATCGTATCGTATATGGACGCCGCCCCTTACTCGTATCTCTGTGAATGCGGCTCCGTCTCCGGTGGCCGCGACCTGCAAGTAATTTAGTCAATTTGTACTTTAAAAAGCCACTAGTGAGAAAGTTTTGGGGTAGTTTGAATGAAATCAGAAATTTTGTCCGCAAACCTCAGCTTCGGATTTAGCACCCCAAAATACATATAGAATGAAAGAAATCAGTTCTATATGTATTTTGGGGTGCTGAATCCGAATCTGAGGTTTGCGGACAAAATTTCGTGACGCAACATTGAAAAAAATCCCAAAAAAGTCGCAAAATTTGTGCTGCTTTTCAGATTTTGGCAATTTTGACCTTAAAGGACTACTTTTTGGTAATATCTTTTCGGAACGATTTTAAAGAACACTGAATTTGCTACAATATGGTATTAAAATTGTCTCTGTGCACCCAATAGTTTCTGAGATAAAGCTTTTCAGAATTCATCATTTTTCAGAACTTCGTAATTTCTTACAACGTGACTTTACATGCGCATAAACATTAAAATTTTCCCGTAGGAATTTGAGAAATCCTCTCTTAGTGCTCCCTTGCACCACCTAAGGAACCTTTATGCCAAATTTCAGCTTCCTACGACCAGCGGTTTCACCTATCGGCGACAAAAACGAAATTCGTTTACAGTACAAACTGACTGACTGATTGACAAACTTATGACAACGCTTAAAATGCCCTGAGAAGGTAATACCAAAAAGTAGTCTTTTAGGGTCACAATTGCCTAAATCTGAAGAGCAGTGAAATTTATCGCCTTTTTTGCGATTTTTTTCAATGTTTCGTCACGAAAATTTGTCCGCAAACCCCCTCAGGGTTGCTTTGCGGACAAATTTTCTCATTTCTTTCATTTTATATGTATTTTGGGGTGTTGAATCCGAATCTGAATTCGGATTCAACACCCCAAAATACATATAAAATGAAAGAAATGAGAACTACCCCAAAAGTTTCCCAGCAAAACCACAACGTAACTGAATGAAGGCTGCAGGCGACCCGGACTGCTCGGACTGGCGGCTGCGCTTCCTATTGATGCCGCTTTCCTCGATTTATCTCCCTATTTTCAATTCAACTTTATCTCAGAGATGTGGGCTTTGATATGATATTATTGCACAGAAAGCGTCTTGCGATGCGCTTTCTTTGAGAGTATGTTTGAGAAATATGTTCTATTTCTGAGAAGGGAGTTTGATATTTTATTTGTATTTATGAGAAAACTAGCTTCTGCCCGCGACTTCGTCTGCGTAGAATATAAAATTGCCGATAACTTTTCTTTCCGACTTCCGTAGTTTCGGAGATTAACTCTAACAAACAGACAGACAGAAAATATTTCTAAAAATCGCTGTTTTGTGGTCTACCATACATCTTTAGACCCCCCGTTCCTTTTTTTGAACTTTTATTTCTATGTACAGACACGACGGGTTCTGCTCTTTTATTATTATGATAAAATTATTTTATTAGCATGGTCTCCGGTTTGAAAATGTCAGTTATTAATTACATTAGTAACTTTTGTTTAACATAGGAAGTAAGTATTTAAATGAATTGGATATTATTCACGAATAAGATAGTGCTTTAAATATCGGAAATGATGACTAATAACTAACACCTGGACGAGTGGACTTTACTAGGACGAAGATAGCTAAAAATTGGTATTCCCAAATATGAGACCGTAATATTGTATATATCGTCCAAATAGGAACTCATTACTAAATCCATCAAGAGCTATGAGGGTTTAAAGCAAAAATTGGATAAATATTTCTGAATATTAACTACAAATTTATTTTATAATAGCGTCCTCTCGCTCTTTCATCATGCTTAATCTTTATTTCAGCAAAAAGGGCGATTAAAAAGGTTAAACTTAAATAAAATTACCTACATCATATTCCAGAAAGGATCGCCCACACTTGGCAGCGTTTTAAAGAAAATTAATGTTGCAAGCTCGAGAATAAACGAGGCGATACGAGGCAAGTTTGTGAATAAATCAGAGGCAAATGGTGATTAATTCATCTCGCTAAATCAATTACCAGGTCGCTAATGCTGATTTAAGAAAACAGGAGGAGGGTCGAGTAACGGCGCGAACATACAAAACATGACTCGACCTCGCATTAGAGGCATAAACATCTGCAACCGGTGCGTGTTTTTGTACAGCTGTATTGAATTTTATAGCTAATTTAAAAAGTGAGATGATAATAACCTAATATAGGTATTAGGTTATTATCACCTCACTTTCAACTGTCTCTCCCAAGGTCGAGATTGACCCGCGCTTGTCTGAAGAGAGTAACGACTGTGGATGCAGCGAGGGATGTCTGCTCGGCTAAAAGCAGCTGGCGTTTCGTGGTGTATGCCCAACCCAAAGGGAAACAGACATGAATTTATGTGTGTATGTCTGTCATTACCTCTATGCTCAAAGTATCAGTTTTAGTGCGATTACAGTTTTTAGATGAAGAAATAACTACACAACTGGCGTCTCCCAGTGTGGCAGAAGCCTCGTCAATGGAAAGTGCTAAGTGCTACGTCTAGTCGCCCCCAGTCCCCCACCCCCTCGGGGGACCTCTTGAAGGGCCCTGAAATAGACACTCAGTGTTTCAAAATTAGCGAAATGGCAACACTCAGCCTTTTACATTATGAAACTAGCTAAGGGCCCTTAGCGAGCAGTATTAGGTACTTGAAATGTTAGGCAATTAGACTACTACTACTACTACAGCCTATTTGCGTCCCACTGCTGGGCACAGGCCTCCTCTCATCACGAGAGGGGTTTGGGCTATAGATAGTCCCCACGCGGGCCCAGTGCGCCGTGCGTTATTAAGCCGTGGTGGCCTAGTGGTTCGACCTACCGCCTCTCATTCAGAGGGTCGGCGGTTCGATTCCGGCTCGCACATCTAAGATTACTTATGTGCGAAATTCAATTTGAATTTACCACTGAGCTTTTCGGTGAAGGAAAATATCGTGAGGAAACCTGCACGCATCTGCGAAGTAATTCGAAGATGTGTGTGAAGTCCCCGATCCACACTAGGCAATTAGAGATTTTGCATAAATACTTGAAATAGGTATGTCAGTACTACTGCGGATATCCTCATTTCTGATTTTATCACGCAGAGAAACCCCGAGCATAGCCCTCTCCATTGCCCTCTGAGTGAGTTTGAGCCTTCTTATGAGGCCCATCGTAAGCGCCCACGTCTCGGAACCATAAGTCATCACTGGCAACACACACTGGTCGAAGACTTTCGACTTGAGACAAAAAAGTCTAACCGTCATTTAATTTAAAAAAATACTCCACTGGTAACATAGAAAAGTAGTATCTCAATAAAGAAACGTTACTTCATTTTCACTTACAAAGTGCACTTTCACCTTTATTTGAGATGAAACTTGTGCAACGGCTGACTGGGCTCCTTATTCGAAATTAAAAGCAATATGAATTCTTTGAAAATTGACAATAAGTGTTCTTTCCAACTCCTCGATTGAAACTTCTAGCTAGTTGAAAGCATCCCGTCGGGCACGAGTAAGTTGTAACTAGTTTAAAATAGCTTGCCTCTTAATTGCAGTTCATTGAATTTTATTGAATTCATCAGTACATGAACACACGCCTGTTTCCCGTTGGGTAATATAAGGCAGAGAACACAAAAAACTAATGGTTCATGAAATATAATGCGCCTCGCTGTTCCCCGCGAACACCCTGATCGCATGGAAATATTGGGACAAAATATTACCCCATGTATTGCCAAATTGCATCAAAATTGCTGATTCAGTTAATGAATGGCATTTTTTTTTACTATGAAATTTTAAGATCTTTTTGAAACAATTCGTTTTACTCGTATTATAAAAATATAATGTACCTACAATTTATTAAGCATTCAAATTGCCCAACTATGTACAACAACTTGGCTGTGTAATGTACCTATTTGAAATCCAAAAAGCCGTCGATGAATTAAACCCGAAAATAATAAGAAAAAGCTTAATTCACATAAATAAGGGGAAGCTTCAGTCCCTGATTTTTAATTATGAAACGTTTAATAAAAACTGGACGATAAATATTGGCACAGTTGAGAATAAAGACCAGTTAGTTACACTTGAGTGGAGGGTAAATTTAATGAATTAAAAAATTATATTAAATATATTTGTTGAGATACCTATTTATACATAACTAGCTTCTGCCCGCGACTTCGTCCGCGTGGAATTTGTTAATAGCCTTCCCGCGGGTACTATGCATTTCCTCGGGATAAAAAGTAGCCTATATGTTGACCAGTGTTATAAACTACCCCCATACCAAATTTTGTTTCAATCGGTCCAGTAGTTTTCGAGTTAAATCCGGACATACATATATACATACATACAGTATTTTTTTCTAAAAATCGTTATTTTGTGTTCAGTATCGTTCATATAGTCCCTTTGACTTGATAGTTTCTTTTAATTTTCAATTTTCAGCCGCGACTTCTACAGAATTATTATTTATTATATGTATAGATTTTTCCTTTTTTTTCTCGGATTCATTAATCTCTTATGAATAAATAGTTTAGTGCCAAAATTCATTATTTAGGTAATATCAGACTGGTTTAAAGAATGTTTTAGGGAACTCATCAATCATTTCCTTTTTACTGGACAATAGGCAGGTAATCTAACAGTAGGTAATCTGGATAACGTGTTTCTTGAAAGTGTTTGTAATCTAGGATTATAATTTAATTTTTCCCGTTCCCGTGGGAATATCGGGAAATCCTTTCTTAGTGCTCCCCTACGCTCCCCAAGGAACCTGCATGCCAAACTTCAGCTCTCTACGGTGATCCCCGCGACCTAAACATTAAAATGTAAAAATCCCATTTTTTCTCGTTCCCGTGGGAATTTCGGGAAGTCCTTACTTAGTGCTCCCCTACGCTCCCCAAGGAACCAGCATGCCAAATTTCAGATCCTTACTATGTTTCCCGGGACTTCGTACGCGCCTAAAAATTTAAATGTAAAATTCCCTTTTTTCCCCGTTCCCGTGAGAATTTCGCGAAATCCTTTCTTAGTGCTCCCCTACGCTCCCCAAGGAACCTGTATGCCAAATTTCATCTCTCTACGACCAGTATTTTCGGCTCTGCGTTGATATGTCAGTCAGTCAGTCAGTCAGTTTCTTCTTTTATATATTTAGATAGATAGATAGCTGTTTCCCGCGACTTAGTACGCACCTAAACATTAAAATGAAAAAATCCCTTTTTTTCCCTTTCCCGTGGGAATTTCGGGAAATCGTTTCTTAGTGCTCCCCTACGCTCCCCAAGAAACCTGCATGCCAAATTTTGGCTTTCTACGACCAGTAGTTTTGGCTCTGCATTGATGTGTCAGTCAGTCAGTCAGTCAGTCAGTTTCTTCTTTTATTTATATACTTAGATAGTTAGATAGCTGTGTCCCGCGACTTCGTACGCGCCTAAACATTAAAATGTAAAAATCCCATTTTTCCCGTTCCCGTGGGAATATCGGGAAATCCTTTCTTAGTGCTCCCCTACGCTCCCCAAGGAACCTGCATGCCAAATTTCATCTCTCTACGATGATCCCCGCGACTACGTACGCGCCTTAAAATGTAATAAACCCATTTTTTTCCCGGTCCCGTAAGAATTTCGGGAAGTCCTTTCTTAGTGCTCCCCTACGCTCCCCAAGGAACCTGCATGCCAAATTTCAGCTCTCTACGATGATCCCCGCGACTAAGTACGCGCCTTAAAATGTAAAAAAAATAATTTTTTCCCGTTCCCATGGGATTTTCGGGAAGTCCTTTCTTAGTGCTCCCCTTCGCTCCCCAAGGAACCTGCATGGCAAATTTCAGCTCTCTACGACCAGTAGTTTTGGCTCTGCGTTGATATGTCAGTCAGTCAGTCAGTCAATCAGTCAGTCAGTCAGTTTCTTCTTTTATATATTTAGATAGATAGATAGCTGTTTCCCGCGACTTCGTACGCGCCTAAGCATTAAAATGTAAAAATCCCATTTTTCCCGTTCCCGTGGGAATATCGAGAAATCCTTTCATGGTGCTACCCTGCGCTCCCCAAGGAATCTGCATGCCAAATTTCATCTCTCTACGATGATCCCCGCGACTACGTACGGGTTTTAAAATGTAATAAACCCATTTTTTCCCGTTCCCGTGGGAATTTCGGGAAGTCCTTTCTTAGTGCTCCCCTACGCTCCCCAAGGAATCTGCATGCTAAATTTCAGCTCTCTACGATGATCCCCGCGACTACGTACGCGCCTTAAAATGTAAAAAAAAACATTTTTTCCCGTTCCCGTGGGAATTTTGGGAAATCGTTTCTTAGTGCTCCCCTACGCTCCCCAAGGAACCTGCATGCCAAATTTCAGATCTCTACGATGTTTCCCGCGACTTCGTACGCGCCTAAACATTAAAATGTAAAAATCCCTTTTTTTCCCGTTCCCGTGGGAATTTCGGGAAGTCCTTTCTTAGTGCTCCCCAAGGAACCTGCATGGCAAATTTCAGCTCTCTACGACCAGTAGTTTTGGCTCTGCGTTGATATGTCAGTCAGTCAGTCAGTCAATCAGTCAGTCAGTCAGTCAGTTAGTTTGTTTCTTCTTTTATATATTTAGATAGATAGATAGCTGTTTCCCGCGACTTCGTACGCGCCTAAGCATTAAAATGTAAAAATCCCATTTTTCCCGTTCCCGTGGGAATATCGGGAAATCCTTTCATAGTGCTCCCCTGCGCTCCCCAAGGAATCTGCATGCCAAATTTCATCTCTCTACGATGATCCCCACGACTACGTACGGGTTTTAAAATGTAATAAACCCATTTTTTCCCGTTCCCGTGGGAATTTCGGGAAGTCCTTTCTTAGTGCTCCCCTACGCTCCCCAAGGAATCTGTATGCTAAATTTCAGTTCTCTACGATGATCCCCGCGACTACGTACGCGCTTTAAAATGTAAAAAAAACATTTTTTCCCGTTCCCGTGGGAATTTTGGGAAGTCGTTTCTTAGTGCTCCCCTACGCTCCCCAAGGAACCTGCATGCCAAATTTCAGATCTCTACGATGTTTCCCGCGACTTCGTACGCGCCTAAACATTAAAATGTAAAAATCCCTTTTTTTCCCGTTCCCGTGGGAATTTTGCAAAATCCTTTCTTAGCGGATGCCTACGTCATAACATCTACCTGCATGCCAAATTTCAGCCCGATCCGTCCAGTGGTTTGGGCTGTGCGTTGATCGATCACTATATCAGTCAGTCAGTCAGTCAGTCACCTTTGAGTTTTATATATTTAGATTATATACTTTGCCCGTCTGTAGAATTTTGAAGTCAATAAAGTTATAATGAAAAATATAAACCGCCGATCAAGGCTTGATATCGAACAAAATATTCAATTCAATTTAGGTATTAGGCAGGTACTTGAAAGTTTCTTAGGTTCTCACAGCCCGTTAGTTTGATTCTTTTCTCAAGAACACACCTTATCACAGTTACTACAAGCTATCTTACATTGCATGGCCTGGGTTGCATCAAAAAGCTAACGTCTGTTAAATATGGCCGCCGGCATTTTCACTTTGGAAATTTAGGTATACGTTTAAGTATGACGAAATGACTGCTGCTGGCGCCATATATAACGAATGTTAACTTTCTTGATGTAACCCAGGCTAAATAGCTTAATAAATTTGTATCCATGGATGTAAAAAAACAAATAGCTTGTCAAAACCAGGGTATTTAAGGATTAATTAAAACTACCTACCAACGGTTTATGGATGGAATGTTCAATGAG
>OZ020279.1:1039843-1115060 GCA_963971205.1 Aethes cnicana | reverse complement strand
TCAGATAAAAAGTTAGTGTGCACGTGGAATAATTCTATTTCTGATGAATATTTTATCCATTAGCCAAGTATTTCAAATTGACCTCGACGCTGTTAGAAATCAAATAACGTTGTGGAGTAAGGTGTAGGTAATATAAGTCGGTACATTTCTATGGCTACTTCCAACCGATATGTTGAATGGCATTAGTTGGAAAACGAGCCACTAGGAGTTGGAAGTGATCTCTCTGTTGGCATATGAAAACTGACAGGTACTTGCATAGTTAAGTTTACGAGTATCAAAAAATTACATCCAGTCAGTTTTTTTATCCAAAATCGTATAATTTTAAGTACATTTACATGTATAGACAATACTGGTTACGCCGCCAATGTGGCGCGACATTGTGAGCCATTTGACTCCAATGGCGCGAGGCAGGCGTTACTCGGACCCAAACAAATCACGGTTCGCTACTCGCTTCATGTATGGGCGGAGTCGGAGGAGTTATAGATGTTTGTGTGTAGGGAATTTAAATGTATGTAAATACTTCCTTTCGCGCTCGAGTGTATATGGTTACTAGCTTCTGCCCGCGACTTCGTCCGCGTGGAATTTGTTAATAGCCTTCCCGCGGGTACTATGCATTTCCTCGGGATAAAAAGTAGCCTATATGTTGACCAGTGTTATAAACTACCCCCATACCAAATTTTGTTTCAATCGGTCCAGTAGTTTTCGAGTTAAATCCGGACATACATATATACATACATACAGTATTTTTTTCTAAAAATCGTTATTTTGTGTTCAGTATCGTTCATATAGTCCCTTTGACTTGATAGTTTCTTTTAATTTTCAATTTTCAGCCGCGACTTCTACAGAATTATTATTTATTATATGTATAGATTTTTCCTTTTTTTTCTCGGATTCATTAATCTCTTATGAATAAATAGTTTAGTGCCAAAATTCATTATTTAGGTAATATCAGACTGGTTTAAAGAATGTTTTAGGGAACTCATCAATCATTTCCTTTTTACTGGACAATAGGCAGGTAATCTCCCAAGTAACACATTAGCGACATATAGAGCTTATTTTATAGCCTTAGGTGCTACAAGGGTGCTACAATAGCCACCATTAACTGTTACAGCGATACAAAAGGCTTAATAGAGTTTACTACCACTAAAGAGCGTAAAAAGGGTCTATAAGAGAGTTATAATAAGCTTAAACTCGTATAACAGCGACTACAATCACTCTTGTGCAGGTTACGCAGTTAGTGCTATCGCTTTTAGCATGGTATAACTCTTTAAGTTCTATAAAGGATATAATTTCGTGCTTTTAACCCTAACAGTGCTATAGTGGTGTATACTAACTCCTTCAGGTCTATAACAGCGATAGAAGAGCGTCTGTTATCGCTATTATACAGCTGAAGCCTGCTGCCTTACAGGCTATAGTGATTATTACCACCCTAAGCTCTAAAGAAGAGGTTTAGTTGTAGAAGAGTGCTAGCGAACTCTTTTGGAGTTAAAAATACTTATATAGCGCTTAAAGTGATATAAAACTCAATTATATCACTTTGGGTGCTACAAGAGAGATTTCTGGAACTGTTGTAGAGCCTTGAGTGAGTTATAGCGCCTTTGTGCAGGTATAGGAGTTAAAAGCCACTCATTTGGCGGCCCATACAGGTCCGCCATTTCTATTGAAGTAATAAATAAATAAAATAATCTACATTACACACAAAACATTACAAATGACCTATAGAAATGTTAAATGTTTAAGTATATAGCATAGACACGGAATGCCGATGTTTTTTTTATAAAGAAAATGAATCATTAAACTTATTTTTATCGGATATTTACATATTTGTAACAATGCTCTACACCAATACATTTGTTATGATTCTGCAAAAAGCCACTAAAATGAAAGCCCTTTCAGAATTTGATAATAATATGTATAGTATTTCACAGTAAACTTACCTGCGCAATTGATTTCCTGTGGAATCACAAGCTCACTCACGAAATGTAAAGTACCTTAATTTAACTTCACTTTCAGCCATTAAATTATCACAAGACACTTTACAAATGCAACAAAACTATAAGCTGTCAAACTAAAATATTCTTCGATATAACCTTATGTATATATCGCCACTTTAAGAGTTTAAGGCGTTCATTTTGGAGTATTGTATCGCTTTCAGAGCTAGTAATCGCTGTTGTAGCGCCGTTGTAGAGCTTTAAGTGTTAGAGTAGCTATTGTAGCGCCACTCTAGCACTAAGAGCGATAGTACCGCAACTCTGCCACTTTAAGCTTTAATTATGGAGTATTGTATCGCTTTAAGAGTTAGTGACCGCTTTTGTAGCGCCATTGTAGCGCTTTAAGTGTTAGTGGTTGCTATTGTAGCGCCGTTGTAGCACTTTAAGAGTTAGTGACCGCTTTTGTAGCGCCATTGTAGCGCTTGATAGTGGCCACTAACACTGTTATAGCGCTATTATAGCACTTAAGGCGCTAAAAAGTTATGCCAAAATGGCGCTATATCGGTGCTATATCGGCTTATAGCGCCGATATACCACCTATTCTAGCGCTCTTCTAACACTGTTAGAGTTAGGGACCGCCATAATACCACCCTTATAGCACTCAAAATTAACTCTTAGTGTTACTTGGGCTAACAGTAGGTAATCTGGATAACGTGTTTCTTGAAAGTGTTTGTAATCTAGGATTATAATTTAATTTTTCCCGTTCCCGTGGGAATATCGGGAAATCCTTTCTTAGTGCTCCCCTACGCTCCCCAAGGAACCTGCATGCCAAACTTCAGCTCTCTACGGTGATCCCCGCGACCTAAACATTAAAATGTAAAAATCCCATTTTTTCTCGTTCCCGTGGGAATTTCGGGAAGTCCTTACTTAGTGCTCCCCTACGCTCCCCAAGGAACCAGCATGCCAAATTTCAGATCCTTACTATGTTTCCCGCGACTTCGTACGCGCCTAAAAATTTAAATGTAAAATTCCCTTTTTTCCCCGTTCCCGTGAGAATTTCGCGAAATCCTTTCTTAGTGCTCCCCTACGCTCCCCAAGGAACCTGTATGCCAAATTTCATCTCTCTACGACCAGTATTTTCGGCTCTGCGTTGATATGTCAGTCAGTCAGTCAGTCAGTTTCTTCTTTTATATATTTAGATAGATAGATAGCTGTTTCCCGCGACTTCGTACGCACCTAAACATTAAAATGAAAAAATCCCTTTTTTTCCCTTTCCCGTGGGAATTTCGGGAAATCGTTTCTTAGTGCTCCCCTACGCTCCCCAAGGAACCTGCATGCCAAATTTTGGCTTTCTACGACCAGTAGTTTCGGCTCTGCATTGATGTGTCAGTCAGTCAGTCAGTCAGTCAGTTTCTTCTTTTATTTATATACTTAGATAGTTAGATAGCTGTGTCCCGCGACTTCGTACGCGCCTAAACATTAAAATGTAAAAATCCCATTTTTCCCGTTCCCGTGGGAATATCGGGAAATCCTTTCTTAGTGCTCCCCTACGCTCCCCAAGGAACCTGCATGCCAAATTTCATCTCTCTACGATGATCCCCGCGACTACGTACGCGCCTTAAAATGTAATAAACCCATTTTTTTCCCGGTCCCGTAAGAATTTCGGGAAGTCCTTTCTTAGTGCTCCCCTACGCTCCCCAAGGAACCTGCATGCCAAATTTCAGCTCTCTACGATGATCCCCGCGACTACGTACGCGCCTTAAAATGTAAAAAAAATCATTTTTTCCCGTTCCCATGGGATTTTCGGGAAGTCCTTTCTTAGTGCTCCCCTTCGCTCCCCAAGGAACCTGCATGGCAAATTTCAGCTCTCTACGACCAGTAGTTTTGGCTCTGCGTTGATATGTCAGTCAGTCAGTCAGTCAATCAGTCAGTCAGTCAGTTTCTTCTTTTATATATTTAGATAGATAGATAGCTGTTTCCCGCGACTTCGTACGCGCCTAAGCATTAAAATGTAAAAATCCCATTTTTCCCGTTCCCGTGGGAATATCGGGAAATCCTTTCATGGTGCTACCCTGCGCTCCCCAAGGAATCTGCATGCCAAATTTCATCTCTCTACGATGATCCCCGCGACTACGTACGGGTTTTAAAATGTAATAAACCCATTTTTTCCCGTTCCCGTGGGAATTTCGGGAAGTCCTTTCTTAGTGCTCCCCTACGCTCCCCAAGGAATCTGCATGCTAAATTTCAGCTCTCTACGATGATCCCCGCGACTACGTACGCGCCTTAAAATGTAAAAAAAACATTTTTTCCCGTTCCCGTGGGAATTTTGGGAAGTCGTTTCTTAGTGCTCCCCTACGCTCCCCAAGGAACCTGCATGCCAAATTTCAGATCTCTACGATGTTTCCCGCGACTTCGTACGCGCCTAAACATTAAAATGTAAAAATCCCTTTTTTTCCCGTTCCCGTAGGAATTTCGGGAAGTCCTTTCTTAGTGCTCCCCAAGGAACCTGCATGGCAAATTTCAGCTCTCTACGACCAGTAGTTTTGGCTCTGCGTTGATATGTCAGTCAGTCAGTCAGTCAATCAGTCAGTCAGTCAGTCAGTTAGTTTCTTCTTTTATATATTTAGATAGATAGATAGCTGTTTCCCGCGACTTCGTACGCGCCTAAGCATTAAAATGTAAAAATCCCATTTTTCCCGTTCCCGTGGGAATATCGGGAAATCCTTTCATAGTGCTCCCCTGCGCTCCCCAAGGAATCTGCATGCCAAATTTCATCTCTCTACGATGATCCCCGCGACTACGTACGGGTTTTAAAATGTAATAAACCCATTTTTTCCCGTTCCCGTGGGAATTTCGGGAAGTCCTTTCTTAGTGCTCCCCTACGCTCCCCAAGGAATCTGCATGCTAAATTTCAGTTCTCTACGATGATCCCCGCGACTACGTACGCGCTTTAAAATGTAAAAAAAACATTTTTTCCCGTTCCCGTGGGAATTTTGGGAAGTCGTTTCTTAGTGCTCCCCTACGCTCCCCAAGGAACCTGCATGCCAAATTTCAGATCTCTACGATGTTTCCCGCGACTTCGTACGCGCCTAAACATTAAAATGTAAAAATCCCTTTTTTTCCCGTTCCCGTGGGAATTTCGGGCAGTCCTTTCTTAGTGCTCCCCAAGGAACCTGCATGGCAAATTTCAGCTCTCTACGACCAGTAGTTTTGGCTCTGCGTTGATATGTCAGTCAGTCAGTCAGTCAATCAGTCAGTCAGTCAGTCAGTCAGTTTCTTCTTTTATATATTTAGATAGATAGATAGCTGTTTCCCGCGACTTCGTACGCGCCTAAGCATTAAAATGTAAAAATCCCATTTTTCCCGTTCCCGTGGGAATATCGGGAAATCCTTTCATAGTGCTCCCCTGCGCTCCCCAAGGAATCTGCATGCCAAATTTCATCTCTCTACGATGATCCCCGCGACTACGTACGGGTTTTAAAATGTAATAAACCCATTTTTTCCCGTTCCCGTGGGAATTTCGGGAAGTCCTTTCTTAGTGCTCCCCTACGCTCCCCAAGGAATCTGTATGCTAAATTTCAGTTCTCTACGATGATCCCCGCGACTACGTACGCGCTTTAAAATGTAAAAAAAACATTTTTTCCCGTTCCCGTGGGAATTTTGGGAAGTCGTTTCTTAGTGCTCCCCTACGCTCCCCAAGGAACCTGCATGCCAAATTTCAGATCTCTACGATGTTTCCCGCGACTTCGTACGCGCCTAAACATTAAAATGTAAAAATCCCTTTTTTTCCCGTTCCCGTGGGAATTTTGCAAAATCCTTTCTTAGCGGATGCCTACGTCATAACATCTACCTGCATGCCAAATTTCAGCCCGATCCGTCCAGTGGTTTGGGCTGTGCGTTGATCGATCACTATATCAGTCAGTCAGTCACCTTTGAGTTTTATATATTTAGAAGATGGTTGTGGGCTCTAATTTACGCACTTGGCTCATTTATGTTGAACCTTTGTAGGTACGTTAAGTGCCGGCTAAAAGCGCAGGATTCTCCCGGTGTCTCCGCAAGCTTCATAAAGCGACCCCGGTATCCCGAGGATTTCAGCCCGTTGTGCAGCCACCGCCTCGCAGTCCAGGACGACGTGAGCAGCTGCTTCTTCAGCCGACAGACATCCCCTCGAGTGTATAGTCAACAGTAAATTAAGTGAACTGTTGAACTGATGAACATGACTGAATCCTATCTACCACCAGTCTGTATAAGGAATCATTGAACATGACTGCATATACTTCACGCACCAGCGTAAAGGGATTTAGAAACCATTACGTAAGTAGACGAACGCGAACCTTCGCAGGGCGCCCGTGAGGATGGCACGGGGAATGCACGCGCCATATTTAAATTAACGTAAGTTAACGGGGACCCCGAAAATTTGCAGCTGATTAAAAGAAGCATTGAACACGATAGCTGATACAGATTGCGGCGAGACTGAAAATCAAATCTAACGGCTTTAGGTTTGAACCAGCCAGATTCTTCTTCGAATTCGGCTAGGGGATTTAGAATCGACAAAGTTTTTAGTGGTAAAAACAAACAGGCAGACAATCCACCTGATATAGATAGATCACTGCCGCTTATAAACATTTGCCATTTGCCAGAAGCGGCAATATGCCCATTGCATCATTAAGTATGGCAGGCGCGAATATTCTGATGACGGTATCGGAAATCCGATGGATGCGTGTGGAAAACCATAATTTGGACAGACTAAGCTCGTTAGTCGCCGCTCCGTGTCGGTTCACGAGTAATTCCGCCATTTCATTACCGGGTGCGCGGTCTCCCGTTATTTCCCCAGACGCCGCCCGCGAAACATTCGCACATTTACGTTATGCGTTTGACGCCCCGTCATGTTTCGCAAATGATGGAAATCTATTAAGACGCTGACAAGAGCTAAATGACCTTGAACAATCGAGGCAGGCTACTGTCTCAGCGGACAATGTCTGTTTGCATTGGAGGGAGCGAGAAGCACGACCGCGGCATGTGGGCGATATAAGTAGAAAATCAGAAAAATGGAGATTTAAAAAAATCGACATTGCATGAACATTATACTTGAATAAGCATTTTTTTAGTATGAGCATAATAGTGTACTGATTGAATATAAATATAGTTACGTTATAAAATAAACTTACAGAACCGTTTAAAAAGGATTAGAAAACGTAACTTCACGAATTTTTCATCGAATCGATTTCATGAAATCCTTTTTAAAGTATATATACGGTGGGTCAGAAAATATGGCAAATAATTAACCCACAGTATCGGCTATCGATTCTAAGTATATTGTATAGGTCTTTAATTTTTTTTGAGTTAGTAAAAAAAAAATGTATATGGGATTGGTTGTGTGAGCGACGCCTGAATCCTATACAAAATATATTTTTTTACCAACTCAAAAAAAATTAAAGACCTATACAATATACTTAGAATCGATAGCCGATACTGTGGGTTAATTATTTGCCATATTTTCTGACCCACCATGTATATTGAATATGGACATATATTTTTACTCGCCTTACAAAATCAAATAGTTTCCGTTTAAATACTGTTTAAATAAAGTCAATTTAGGTCTTGTCAGCGCCTTAATACCACTGTCAAAAATAATGTAACACCAGCTTGGGGGTGTCAAGTCAGAATAGAAAACGGACGGAATAAAATATGTCTGACTAAATTACCGGTACAAAGACAAGAGGCACCATAATTTTGAGCTGTTCTTTAACATTGCCAATCAAGTGTATTTTCATGCCGACTTATTCTATCTTGTTTATTATACGCCGTGTTTATGTTGATATGCGTTAACTTCGGCACAGCACTTGGGGCATAACAGAAACGATATCGAAATTTAGTTGATATCGAAAAAAAAATAGTTTTTCATATTTGTATTTGTAATAAATATTGCCATGACGACTAATTCATAAGGCCCTTTAGAGTTAGACAAAGGGTAAACTGGGGGCGAATTTTCTGACTATTCCATATCCATATCCATATTGGTCATCCCGGAGAAACACGTAGTTCCCGCGGGAACGCGATAACCGAATTCCACGCGGGCGAAGTCGCGGGCAGAAGCTAGTAAGAAAATAAAAAGCAAATTATTAAATAGAATTTACACTGGTTTAAAGTATACATTGTATAAGTGATTAAATTAAGATCTTGAATATTTTATGAACGGTGTTAGCAAGCACCTTGGTTTCTTGGAGAAATTAACTTCATTAGAGAAATAAGAAACCACCGAATGAATTTACCACTGAGCTTTTCGGTGAAGGAAAACATCGTTAGGAAACCTGCACGCATTTGCGAAGTAATTCAAAGATGAGTGTGAAGTCCCCAATTCGCACTGGGTCCGCGTGGGGACTATAGCCCAAACCCTCTCGTGATTAGAGGAGGCCTGTGCCCAGCAGTGGGACGCAAATAGGCTGTAGTAGTAGTAGTAGTGGCAATAAGAACAGAAATAAGATGTCAAGCATATCCTTTTGCCCAAGGAGGTCGCAACTTATCTAAAAATGGCAAATCCGAAGCTCTACTCGGGCCACTGCTTCTGGCAAACGCTCGCTACGCTTCTAGCCGGTTCCGAGGCCAATTGACTATGCTCAAAGAACTATGCGGATGACATAATAAAACTTATCCCAGAAAACACACTCGACCTTTTGCACAATAGGAGTTCTCAATTTTGTCGGTACTACGTTGCTTCTTATCGAAACTGAAACCTGACTGACAGTATGTCGCAAACCTGAGTTTGAAAATTAGTGAAACAGATTACGTAAATACGTGAGCTTATAATCACCATATCTGCTTACACGGAGTGTCGATACGCGCCATCGCGGCAAATTGGATTCGTCTTGATTACTCCCCCTCCCCCCTAAAGACAGGATTACATCACTCCTACCGGGGTATTAATTAGAATAAATTCATCTATGCTATCGTCTCTTGCAGGCACAGGTAAGGGACTATAGCGTGTGAGCGTGTGATAATCAGAACGTAATATGTTTGCATAAACCGGATGTAACTCAGAGTAAAAAAAATCCTACAACTGAACAGGAAACTGAATTTTGGACGTCAAAGGGAACAATGAAGGGATATCGTCAGGTTTTCTAGAGAGCGGTGGATGACATCATAACAGCACGGGAGAGGCCAAGGCAGCGCGATTTCAAGGAGATCCTCACTCTAGCTCTCTGCAACGGGTGCAGACGAGTTAAACACAAAAATAATATGACGGTGATTTATTTATGAAGATAATTAGAAAACTCATGTGCAATGCGTTGATCCCATCAATCTTCATAAGCCACTTGAAATATAAAACTATATACCCATTGAAAAGCCATTGAAAGAATCTTCATTCTATCTTTCGAGATTAACATTACTTTTGAAGCTACTTAAAAATAGAAATATTTCCAGGAGAAAATCCGCCAGTTATGAACTGCTGGTGATGATTCTTTCAATTATAGAAATATTCCCAAGATCAAAGTAATAAGGATTCAAGGAAAGTCTTCAAAATTGTAAACACGAACGTTGTTTGTTGTATTAAGGAAGGGCGGCAAACGAGGAATTGGAATCAAGAACGGTAAATATAATTCTAATTCCCATTTCGCCTGAGATCAAACAAAGGCTTTTATCAGACTTGAGAGGAAAAGTTGAAAGGAACCGTTCGACAAAAGAAGATCAGTCACTTAGCACATAACATTTGCAACGACAGCGTACCTACTACTATTAAATATTCTGTCACGACAGTCAGTGTTTAGGTCAACTGTACAACTTCTATTAAGATTTGCCTGCCCGTATATCTACATGGCACTGTTCGCGAGTAAGCGTGATGAAAAGGTAGTTTACCGGGTTTTATTTGTATAACTGTTCAATAATACATGAGATTTTCTTTGCTACATTCGGATATTACATATTTTCTCTTGCTAAAAGCTTTCTATTTTTACATTATATTGTGAGTTGTTCAAGGGCATGCAGGAAACGGTAAACAGGGAATTTAGTACGAAACATCTGCAAAATTGCGCTATTCCTTTAAAGTGTGGAATTTATAGCGCCACCAGCGAAGATTTGATGCGGTTTTGGCTGAGAATGCCATTATTTACGAGGAAAAGTGGCTAAGACATATTTTTACGGTTTTGTGAGGTCATTTCTTATATCTTTATGTTTACTAATAATAAGCCTGTAGAGGTCACGTGACCGTATGTATGTCCGAGTATAAATCGACAACCACTTGTCGGATTGTCACAATATTTTGTATGAGTATAGATTATATTATAACCCGATTCAAAATATACAATACAATATACAAAACAATACATATAGATTGCTTTTTATCCCGGAAAAACGCATAGATCCCTCAGGAACGCTATTACCGACTTCCACGCTGACGAAGTCGCGGGCAGAAGCTAGTTATATTATAAGGTAACTTACCTCTACGGACCGTGTTCTCAGTGCTCTTGAATATTGTAATTAGGTCACAAAAGAAAGGAGCATTTGACAATATATCTAAACTAGTTTTTCTAGCTATTGTCGTCTGTGAAGAACTGCATACATTTTGACGTCACCCTTGGCCGTAAAGTGGTATTTTCTGCACTGGGAGAAAATCTCACTTCCTGGCCAAGGCAAGTCGTAAAACTTTTGACAAACCACGGGTGGTAATTCGTAAAGCCCCAGATCGCATATTTATAGCCCTCACCTTCGGTTCGGGCCACAAACACCTGCATTCTGGGACATTAACGAATTCACCACCCTAGGTTTGTAATGTACTATTATCAATTTCTAATGTCAATTCCATCCCTTCGAGTACTTCGCAGTAAATTTTAAAAACATCCTTTTTTAGCCAACGGAAAAATCCAATTTACTAATCAAATATTTGCAACTGCTATGAACTCCGAGCAGAAAACCAATTTGTGTAATCAGATGCCAAAGAATGTCTTATCGTTCTTTACACAAGGCGCGCCCCTCGGCTCTCAGTATTGTAATAATAAAATATCTTCGAAAATGAGAACAACAAACTGAATGAATGAATGATTTGAATGAATGAATGAATGATTTATTTTAAAATATACAAACATATTTATAACAGGTTCCTTAAAACTAGAACTCTACTCCCTAAGTAGGTTAAACCTGAGCTTTAGGATAAGCAGCGCTCTTCCCCTTAAAACAAACTTGAAGTTACAAAAACTCAAAAAAATGCAATCTTTCTATTTAGTACAATTTATAGCTTATATTAAGTTTATAGATTATATTAAGTTTAAGTAAGAATTGGTGAAACTGCCGTAACCAAGTAAGTATAAAATCAGTTCTCATGTAAATCCTGCATGAGCATGCTGTGCCAGGGTCCCCACGGGAGAGTTTTTGAACACAAAGGAACTATTTTTAAAAATATTTTACTTTCTCGAATAAATCTAACTAATTACGAAACTATATCACTAGGAAGAACTTGGAAAATAAAGTGTACAGTAAATTTGTCATACTAAGAAAATGTTTGTTCAGACAATGACACACCCATCGAGGGTACTGACAGACAATTTTTAGGGTTCTGTACCCGAAAGGTGAAAAATGTGACCCTATTAATATGCCTCCAATGTATTATGTCTGTCTGTCTGTCCGTCACAGGGCTCTATCTCTTGTTTACCGTTATGTAGGTATTGTTAGTGCCTGCCTTTGGATTTTGCCTTGAGACCAAGGACACTGGGGTAGTGAAGTGACCGATAATAACTTCAAATAATAAATAAGCTATTTATAATTAAGTACCTAAACAAAAACGATTTTTTTTCAAAGTTACAAAAAAGATAGAAAAACATATTGTTAAATACAAAAAATCTATTAAAACCTTAAACTCTATAAAAATGTGAAAGTGGCAGCCCGACACAAGCGGGCTTACTTTTCCTCGGCCAGCGCGGGGGGCTTTCAAATTGAAATTATGGTGAAAACACGGCGAACGCCCGTGGGCGTAAAGACGTTAACAATAGCTAAACATATGCCTTTTTAGTTCTTTCCACATCCGTATTATGGCCATATCTAAATATATAAAACTCAAAGGTGACTGACTGACTGACTGACTGATATAGTGATCGATCAACGCACAGCCCAAACCACTGGACGGATCGGGCTGAAATTTGGCATGCAGGTAGATGTTATGACGTAGGCATCCGCTAAGAAAGGATTTTGCAAAATTCCCACGGGAACGGGAAAAAAAGGGATTTTTACATTTTAATGTTTAGGCGCGTACGAAGTCGCGGGAAACATCGTAGAGATCTGAAATTTGGCATGCAGGTTCCTTGGGGAGCGTAGGGGAGCACTAAGAAACGACTTCCCAAAATTCCCACGGGAACGGGAAAAAATGTTTTTTTTACATTTTAAAGCGCGTACGTAGTCGCGGGGATCATCGTAGAGAACTGAAATTTAGCATACAGATTCCTTGGGGAGCGTAGGGGAGCACTAAGAAAGGACTTCCCGAAATTCCCACGGGAACGGGAAAAAATGGGTTTATTACATTTTAAAACCCGTACGTAGTCGCGGGGATCATCGTAGAGAGATGAAATTTGGCATGCAGATTCCTTGGGGAGCGCAGGGGAGCACTATGAAAGGATTTCCCGATATTCCCACGGGAACGGGAAAAATGGGATTTTTACATTTTAATGCTTAGGCGCGTACGAAGTCGCGGGAAACAGCTATCTATCTATCTAAATATATAAAAGAAGAAACTGACTGACTGACTGACTGACTGATTGACTGACTGACTGACTGACATATCAACGCAGAGCCAAAACTACTGGTCGTAGAGAGCTGAAATTTGCCATGCAGGTTCCTTGGGGAGCACTAAGAAAGGACTGCCCGAAATTCCCACGGGAACGGGAAAAAAAGGGATTTTTACATTTTAATGTTTAGGCGCGTACGAAGTCGCGGGAAACATCGTAGAGATCTGAAATTTGGCATGCAGGTTCCTTGGGGAGCGTAGGGGAGCACTAAGAAACGACTTCCCAAAATTCCCACGGGAACGGGAAAAAATGGGTTTATTACATTTTAAAACCCGTACGTAGTCGCGGGGATCATCGTAGAGAGATGAAATTTGGCATGCAGATTCCTTGGGGAGCGCAGGGGAGCACTATGAAAGGATTTCCCGATATTCCCACGGGAACGGGAAAAATGGGATTTTTACATTTTAATGCTTAGGCGCGTACGAAGTCGCGGGAAACAGCTATCTATCTATCTAAATATATAAAAGAAGAAACTAACTGACTGACTGACTGACTGATTGACTGACTGACTGACTGACATATCAACGCAGAGCCAAAACTACTGGTCGTAGAGAGCTGAAATTTGCCATGCAGGTTCCTTGGGGAGCACTAAGAAAGGACTTCCCGAAATTCCCACGGGAACGGGAAAAAAAGGGATTTTTACATTTTAATGTTTAGGCGCGTACGAAGTCGCCGGAAACATCGTAGAGATCTGAAATTTGGCATGCAGGTTCCTTGGGGAGCGTAGGGGAGCACTAAGAAACGACTTCCCAAAATTCCCACGGGAACGGGAAAAAATGTTTTTTTTACATTTTAAGGCGCGTACGTAGTCGCGGGGATCATCGTAGAGAGCTGAAATTTAGCATGCAGATTCCTTGGGGAGCGTAGGGGAGCACTAAGAAAGGACTTCCCGAAATTCCCACGGGAACGGGAAAAAATGGGTTTATTACATTTTAAAACCCGTACGTAGTCGCGGGGATCATCGTAGAGAGATGAAATTTGGCATGCAGATTCCTTGGGGAGCGCAGGGTAGCACCATGAAAGGATTTCCCGATATTCCCACGGGAACGGGAAAAATGGGATTTTTACATTTTAATGCTTAGGCGCGTACGAAGTCGCGGGAAACAGCTATCTATCTATCTAAATATATAAAAGAAGAAACTGACTGACTGACTGATTGACTGACTGACTGACTGACATATCAACGCAGAGCCAAAACTACTGGTCGTAGAGAGCTGAAATTTGCCATGCAGGTTCCTTGGGGAGCGAAGGGGAGCACTAAGAAAGGACTTCCCGAAAATCCCATGGGAACGGGAAAAAATGATTTTTTTTACATTTTAAGGCGCGTACGTAGTCGCGGGGATCATCGTAGAGAGCTGAAATTTGGCATGCAGGTTCCTTGGGGAGCGTAGGGGAGCACTAAGAAAGGACTTCCCGAAATTCTTACGGGACCGGGAAAAAAATGGGTTTATTACATTTTAAGGCGCGTACGTAGTCGCGGGGATCATCGTAGAGAGATGAAATTTGGCATGCAGGTTCCTTGGGGAGCGTAGGAGAGCACTAAGAAAGGATTTCCCGATATTCCCACGGGAACGGGAAAAATGGGATTTTTACATTTTAATGTTTAGGCGCGTACGAAGTCGCGGGACACAGCTATCTAACTATCTAAGTATATAAATAAAAGAAGAAACTGACTGACTGACTGACTGACTGACACATCAATGCAGAGCCGAAACTACTGGTCGTAGAAAGCCAAAATTTGGCATGCAGGTTCCTTGGGGAGCGTAGGGGAGCACTAAGAAACGATTTCCCGAAATTCCCACGGGAAAGGGAAAAAAAGGGATTTTTTCATTTTAATGTTTAGGTGCGTACGAAGTCGCGGGAAACAGCTATCTATCTATCTAAATATATAAAAGAAGAAACTGACTGACTGACTGACTGACATATCAACGCAGAGCCGAAAATACTGGTCGTAGAGAGATGAAATTTGGCATACAGGTTCCTTGGGGAGCGTAGGGGAGCACTAAGAAAGGATTTCGCGAAATTCTCACGGGAACGGGGAAAAAAGGGAATTTTACATTTAAATTTTTAGGCGCGTACGAAGTCGCGGGAAACATAGTAAGGATCTGAAATTTGGCATGCTGGTTCCTTGGGGAGCGTAGGGGAGCACTAAGTAAGGACTTCCCGAAATTCCCACGGGAACGAGAAAAAATGGGATTTTTACATTTTAATGTTTAGGTCGCGGGGATCACCGTAGAGAGCTGAAGTTTGGCATGCAGGTTCCTTGGGGAGCGTAGGGGAGCACTAAGAAAGGATTTCCCGATATTCCCACGGGAACGGGAAAAATTAAATTATAATCCTAGATTACAAACACTTTCAAGAAACACGTTATCCAGATTACCTACTGTTAGATTACCTGCCTATTGTCCAGTAAAAAGGAAATGATTGATGAGTTCCCTAAAACATTCTTTAAACCAGTCTGATATTACCTAAATAATGAATTTTGGCACTAAACTATTTATTCATAAGAGATTAATGAATCCGAGAAAAAAAAGGAAAAATCTATACATATAATAAATAATAATTCTGTAGAAGTCGCGGCTGAAAATTGAAAATTAAAAGAAACTATCAAGTCAAAGGGACTATATGAACGATACTGAACACAAAATAACGATTTTTAGAAAAAAATACTGTATGTATGTATATATGTATGTCCGGATTTAACTCAAAAACTACTGGACCGATTGAAACAAAATTTGGTATGGGGGTAGTTTATAACACTGGTCAACATATAGGCTACTTTTTATCCCGAGGAAATGCATAGTACCCGCGGGAAGGCTATTAACAAATTCCACGCGGACGAAGTCGCGGGCAGAAGCTAGTTATAGTATAATTTGGGAAATTCAAGGCTTAGTCAGCCGTTTTGATCGACTAGGCACACTGGGTATTGAGGTACGAATTCAAAACATAACTGGATTATGGGAAGGTCGAATTGAGTTTTAGCCCCAAAGGGCTAACTGAATATTTGCTAGGACAAACCAAAGCGGAAGGCAATTTAAGTTTAAATTAAGTCATAAAAAGTATGAAGACATGACGAGACTCATAAGGTCAATTTTACAATAACGATCTATTACAGACCTAGGGTGGTGAATTCGTAAATGTCCCAGATCACAGGTTTCTGTGATATGCGGTTTCGGGCTTTACGAATTACCGCCCGTGGTTTGTCAAAAGTTTTACGTCTAGCCTTGGCCAAGAAGTGAGATTTTCTCTCCGCGTAGCGGGCAGAAAATCCCACTTTACGGTCAAGGGTGATGTAATAGTACATTACAAACCTAGGGTGGTGAATTCGTAAATGTCCCAGATCGCAGATTTCTGTGGCCCGAACCGAAGGTGAGGGCCATAAATATGAGATCTGGGGCTTTACGAATTACCGCCCGTGGTTTGTCAAAAGTTTTACATATTGCCTTGGCCAAAAAGTGAGATTTTCTCTCCGCGTAGCGGGCAGAAAATCCCACTTTACGGCCAAGGGTGATGTAAAGACAATTACATGACATCAATTATAGGTTACATTGCTGTGAATATTACAAAATAACCAATAGTTACGCGCGCTCTTTATCTAAAAGAGAATAGACGCAAATAATAATGAAAGCTTATAGACGGATAATATGAATCAGATTGAGAATTTTTGTGTAGAACTTACTTGTGGATTCTGTTTTGACTTCCAGCTGTTGCAAGATCTTTACCTAATGTATTATTCTTGTACCTCACGCCCACGTCATTTTTTAGGGTTCCGAAGTCCACAAGGAACCCTTATAGTTTCACCGTGTCCGTCCGTCCGTCTGTCCGTCTGTCCGCACTATTGCTCGGAGATACTTAGTGCTAGAAAACTGTAATTGGGCATAAATATATATATTAGTTACGCCAATAAAGTGGTACAGTAAAATTTTGAAATGTATTTTTTTTAGGGTCCCTCCCCTACTCGTAAAGTGGGGATGTATTTTTTTTCTTGCGTACCCTTTGATGTGGGGTGTCGTTGAATAGGTATTAGAAATACATTACGGGTTTGTTGAAACTATTATTTGATTAAACGATGTGTTTGTGAAATATTAAGCTTTAAAGTGCTATTTTTTGATAGATTCAATTGTCCCCCCCCCCCCACCCCTGGCAGCTAAATGGTGGTTTTCAGATAGTTGAAAAAAATCATGGTGGTGGCATATATAACGTAGTTGAAAGGAAAACTATCACAGCAAAGAAGGCTATACAAGTTTCCGGGTCATAGTCGACCAACTGCAAGCAAGCAGAAATGCGTAGGTACGGAAAAGTAAAATTCCATTAAAATACATCCTACTGAGCAGCAGGGGCGTCGTCGGGTGGGCACCTCATACTGCAGCCTAGCTAAGATGCAGTTTTATAAAGGTACTAAACGCATCGTCAACTTCGGAACCCTATACATTGCGCGTGGCCCGACACGCACTTGGCCGGTTTTTTTAACTCAAATTGTTACTCTTGTTCTTTCATTCTTTATATCACATTTCATATTTCGTATTTGTGTTCTTTTCATAGCATCAAAAAACTTTTGACGTTGTCTTAAGAAATATTCATATTTCTCCTCGTAAATCCACAGTGTCGTAAATAAACATGACTTAAAAGTCGTAAAACAAGAAGCCAGGTCATACTCACTGAGTTATAAGAGTCACATTTGCTTGCACTTTGATATGCGCCATGAAGTTGAACATCCAGGACTCGGCGAGTGCCTTCGAGCAGGAACAGACAGAGTTGACGATTGGAGGAAATGCATTGTTACTCAGATATAACTAAGTTTGCTAGTTCGCACTAGTGGCGGACAGTGTTTGAAACATGACAAGTTTCCTTATCGGTGAAATAGGTAAGAGTATTTTAGAAGTTTTGAAGATGTTTCCGAATGAAGTAGGTACGTATTACGAATTTTCACTTAAGTTTAATTTTAATTTTCATGTGACGTCATAGGCGTCTTTAGAAAATTAATTACCAAAACTGCAATAGATGTTATTAATTATTATAAGAAACTAAACCTTTAATTGGAATTTACAGAAGATATAGTAAATTCTTCACTGCTCACTGGTTGTTGCCAAATCATTAATATTCCCAGTATTTACTTAGTTTTATCCTCGATTTCTATCGGAAATTTGTATATAACACACGGTCAGTTTCTTTCTATTTGAACTTTGCTTATGGATACTATATTTTTTATTTGTTATGTATTTATTTTTTTGCAAAATTTCTACCTCCACTCATCACGCCTAGAAACTGAGGTACTTACGCGGTTTATTATTTCAGTATTAATTTTCTTCAAATGAGAGCGGACTGAAAGTCGGCGGGGAAATGGTCCAGCTGCGGCGAGCCGGGCGGGACTCGACCTGATGCTGCGGACGCAGAGAGCTCACTCCCGCCACCATGACATCACATCATATTTTGGAAATAATAGCAGTTCAAATAATTAAATTAAATAATAATATTTCAGTACTTGAGATATTAAAGTAATTGAGCTGCTGCAAGCTGCGGTGTTTATCTGGAAACGGCTCCGATCGCAAGGTTTTCTCAAACAGTGAGCGGCGCCCGGTATACCCTTACTTCTCCAGATTCACTTTGCCGAGACTACTAACTTGTGCAGGTTAGTTAAGCTTTCGTTACAATATAAAGACAAACAGAAACGTCAAACGAGCTCGGCCATGACGATACGTGTTTACAAAATTCCACTAAATCAAACTATTCTCAATGTTGTTTCATGTAAGGCTTCTTTGGCGCGTCAAACGTCAAAATTAAAAAATTGTCGATTCTCCGACGATATGTTAACGGATAGCGTTGCTTCGCGCGAGTTCGCTACATATTAATTTAAGTCGCTTGACGCATGGTCATCATGGTCAAAGTGACGGTCGATCCCTGAAAGAGGTCTTACGTAAGTTGGAATGAATTGTTTTTTTTTTTTATATTTCTTTAGGTATCAATAATAACCCGACAAACCTGACCCGACGTAGTAAAAAAACACATCATCAGATGAAACTTTTTGTACGAATTCAAAGTTGAAGTATGAAACGTCTCAAATACGCTGTTCATGCCTTAAACAGGGATGATTCTGATCGTGATCATTTTGTGGCTTTACCTATCCTCTGGATTTCGGGGAAATCTCAGCTCGGGACAAAACCTCTTTATCGCAAGTTTAATTAATTTTACATCGTCGAGTGCCGTACGGGCCGCATCATGAAGAGAGTCCGTAAGACAGTGAGCAAATATTTACCTACGGTTTGACTTTATTACTTCAAAGACATAAAATATAGTGAAAATGGTTGTTATATAGTTCAATCAATTGCAAATAGAAAACAATTGAAGCATGGAACAGCATTACTTATGTATTGTAGGATTATTATATTTTGCTACATTGAATGACATGGTCTGCGCAATTTAAACTGTATTTTATCAGAAACAAAAATTATTCGCATGTTTTAGCTCGATCGACTTAAGTGCAGCAGCGTTACAGATATATGGCATATAAGTACCTATAGAGATTGATCTTCTTATCATCATTCCTTGATACCGATTTTTCATCAACAAAAAACAATACTAGCGCAGACGCGCAGGCGTTACTTATTTGTGGACCGGACACACCGACCAAGTTACAAAATAAAAATACAGGAATGACAGAGGAGACGAACCGACTTAAATAAAAAAGCCAATCCATTTAGCAATAACGGCCGTGCTTGAGTCTGTCGCGAGAAATAATAAAAACAGCGAAGGCGATTTCGCGAGTGGCCGCAATAATATTTCCAATGCTTTACTGTAATCAAAGAAGTTGCGGGTTATCGCGGGCGGATATATGAAAATGCAGTTTACATTACATTATGCGTGGGTAATCTCTGTTTTGTAATTTTAGTCTATTTTCCCGCAATCGAAGCATAAAGTAGAGTGTACAACTCGGGACTAAGAGCCATAATGCCCTTCGTAAATATTTGTCCGCGCTTCGCTTGGCCAAATAAATAATTCGTGGCATTATGGCTCACTTTAGTCACTTGATGCACGCTCTACTATTAAATCTCAAAAGGAATTGTTCTTAATAATTCCCGTCCGCTTTGATCACAAATATCCAAATAATTATAATATAGATATACTCTTCCGCCCGCGATTTCGCCCTCGTGAAATTCGGTTAAAGCGTTCCATAATATATACACGTTACATAATAGAACAAAACTAGCCTGTGACATGCCCACTATCTCCATACCAAATTTTATTTAAATCAGTCCAGCGGTTAACACGTGATGAGGTAATAGATAGGCAGATAAACTAAAATACCTCAATTAATCCCTTAAAAGAAAACTTGATAAGAAAACTTCATTGAAAAGCGAAACGTTTACAGAATGACTTGCCTAATTCACAGCGCTGTGCCGCGCCGGGTCCGCGGCAGGCCGCAGCTCGCGACACGAGCGCTCCCTCTGAGGCAGTTTTATCCATCCACGTCATCGATCATCAGCAATGACGGCTGCGCCAGCGTTTCATTCGAGGGCGCTGAACTGAGCTTCGATTTGCATTTCGATAATTAAAGTGCTTAATCTGGAAAGCCGTCTGATCTTTAGGCTGCGTTTCCACTAGAGATGTGCGAGGATGCTGTGACGAATGTGTTTGTCAAATTCAGCGGAGCAAAGATAGGTAAATGAAGTCTTTCTATTCGCAACGCATCCTCGCATATCTCTGGTGGAAACGCAGCCTTAAAATTGTCAGCGCGCGCAACAAGAAAACGTGTATTGCAAGTTTGACGCTTCTTCTTTCGTCTAACCCGCACGCATCTGCGAAATCGTTCCTAACCCGCATGGATCAGAGCCATTAAGTTTCTTGGTTATAAAGTCCTTAGCCCAGCAGTGGACAACTAGCCATCTCATCTCCCGTGGAATAACCGGCATAGGTCTCATTTTTCCCGTTCCCCGAAGAAACTCGGGAAATCCTCTCTTAATGCTCGCCTACACTCCTCAAGGAATTTTCGGCTGTGCGTGTCTGTCAGTTTAACTCAGTAAAATATATTGTCATTCATTTCAGAATCTTCGTTTTCAGATTTTTAATATTTTTATGGCATGTTTCAAGAAGATTCTCTATTCTATTGTATTACTTCAATTATCATCTCAGCATAGTAGTCTGGAATCTGTTTTTAGAGATTGTTATTTCCTTAAAGAAATATTTTCCGCAGAATTCGAACGAAGTGTAGTTTGAATGAATTGGGTACTTTTGGACACCGTAACGTGGAAAGGATTTTAAAAATTCATATTTTGCTTTAGTTAAGGCGCCGTACGGCACCGCCAGTTTCCTTGCGAAAAAGGAGATGAAAAGTAGTTTTTGAGCAAAATGGTAAACAAAGTAGGCAAACCTCTTAGATTTTTTTATTGAAGATAGCAAGATACTTGACCACCATTTTACCTGATGGAAAGCAAAATGTGGTCTACAGTGGAACGTATTAACATATCACCCACCTTAATGAAAATACAAATTTTTCGAGTAAAGTAAAAGTGAAGCTGATACAAGCTTTTTCTGTCTACGAACTGCTCAGCAGTTTAACCGATGTTAGGACCCTCGCCCACGGCTACTTTTTGTAGCGATGATAGCGATGTATCGCTACAAAAAGTCGTCGTGAGCGAGGGCCCTTACCCGTACGGCGTACCATTTACAAAGATTCTTACGCATTGGGGAGAAGTTGCGAGAATCTACAGAATATTGGCGTAAGTAGTGACGATTTGTGTGTGAATATCAGGGATTGCTGATGTTGGTGAGAATAATGATGATGTTGGTTCTAGTAGCAACTGTTCAACAAGCAGCTTCAACCGACAAACCGACGTCGTTGAATTAATGAGCAGCTCATGTTCACGCCGCATTTAACTGGCCATAGCGCGCGGAATGCTCGCTAATGGACGACCCATTACGCGCTTATTGGGAGTGGAATCAAACTAATAAGATGAATGATTCGCTCAGATTAATTATTCGGCTCAAATACATTCTCTACCTACTACATATAATACATGTATATATATTTTTTTATATACATAATTATTTGACTATGTTGTATTTCAGATTGTACCTATTTGAATATTATTAAATATTGTTTCTTACCTGTCTACTAACCCCTAGCATCCCCTAGATAGTAAGAATTATTGTACTACTAACAAATTATGGATCATGGGTTCGAAATAAATATATCCCACCAAAAACATAAATGTAAAAAAGGAGAGCCAAGTTCAATACAAAAATTATTCTCTGCTGTGGGCTTCGCCGCAAAAAGAATGGAGATCTGAGATTGAGTACCAAGTTCTATGCAAAATCCAAATATGTAGTCTAAGGGCTGACTGGGCTGGTTTTCCCATACGAATTATATAGCCTTCGCATGTTCTATTTCGCAGCATAAATCGCAACCTTATAGGTCAGATATCGAGAGACAACCGGACAGCAAGACGGCGCTCGCGCTTATGAGCGCGGCTGCCGCTCGCTCGGCCACGTTCGCGTCAACGGTTCGATTCGGTTGTCACAGCGCCCCACCCACCCCGCCCGCGCCGCTCCGGCGTCACTCGGCGCGCGCGCATCGTGTATATACCGAAAATCTAAATGCCTATTATTTTATCATTATTTATGAGTAGGTAATGATTTTACACTATTGATGTGCGCTAAATATAAAAATAATAATTAATCCCAGTTAATTAACGTAGGTACCCTAAGTAATATTAGGTATTTATGTTAAGCGTTCATAATAGAATCTAATTATTTAAAAATTGCCAGTTTTTTATTTATTCCTTTTTATTCATCTAATTACCTATCTGCATACCAAATTTTAACTCTCTAGGTCATCTGGAACTGGGTTAGAGTTTTGGTCAGTCAATGATAAAAATGAGGAATTTTGGACATTAATATCTAAATAACCGTTTGAGATAAGCTTATGAAATTTAGAACACATATGTATCTCGCAAGTCTCAATATATGAGCCAAATTTGATACGTTTATGTAAAATAGTTTTAGATTTATGAGGGGGTCAAAAGTGGCTCCAAATGGTTCGTGTAATATTACACACGGTGCGGCTCGCCAGTTCTGTTTCTTGAACTTGGCTTGACACGCTCCCGCGTGTCTAGATTGAATTGAATTGAATTTTAGAGCCAGCACATCAGTTTTTTGTTCTACATTCACTCTTCTGAGCAACCGTCCTTACAGTAGGTACTCTAATCGCGGCCAATTCTGGTGAAATCTTGTGACTCGGGTCCAACATTAGCTTTTTTATGTTGGCACAGTTTTTTTAAGTATTCAAAATGGCGGAGCTATGGGGTTCACAACATAAAAAATGTTTTATGCTATGCAAAAATTAGTAGTAGGTAAGTCACATTAAACCGCTCGCTGGGCCGATTTAGATGAAATTAGTATTCAGTTAGAGTTTTTATCCTGAAAGAATGCATAGTTCGGGCGTGAACGAGATAACCGAATTCCATGCGAGCGGAGTCGCGGCCAGTAGCTAGTGTTTCATAAGGATTACGCGCCTGGAACAACTGGAACGAGTCCTATGGTTTATTTGTACATTTCCGATGACGACCACCGACAGCAAACTGCGGGCGGCCGCGGCGCACAGAGGCTCGAGTGGGGAAACATTCCGCTCTCCTGGACCGTTATTGAGGCTGAGAGATGTCCTCAATACTGTATGTTTTTATCGATGGCACGGTAAAAATGAACTCAATATTTAGCGGAAATTACAAAAGTAATTTGTGGCGTCATAATTCCATCCTTTTTGGATTTTCCAATAGTCGCCACGCTTGGTAGACGAGCTGTCGATAGGCCTCCAAAAAGATGGAGTGACGACCTTGTAAAGGTAAGGTCGCGGGAACGCGCTGGATGCAAGTGGCACAGTACCGGTCTATACCGGGAGGCCTACCTATGTCCAGCAGTTGACGTCTTGCGGCTGAAATGATGATGATGATGATGATGATGATGATGATGACTATGATGATGATGATGATGATTATGATGATGATGATTATGATACTGATGATGACAAAAGTACCTAATGCTTTGGTTATTTTGATGTGGGATTAACCTTTCGTATGACTAGCACTGATCAGTGCCGGTAGTGAACTTTGTGAAAATGATTTGAAATTCTATTTGAAAGCAGAGTCAGAGAGAAAGAGAGTGAATCTTGAAAACGTACGAATGAAACACAAGTTCGCCTGTGGAATACCTGATCTCGTGAAATGCCACTTAGCATGGCCTCAAAAAGATTCAAAATATAACGCTACTTTTAAAACCAACTGATGTTTTTGCTACTTCGCTACATAACGTAACATTGTTTTGGTACAAGCCCAAAGCGGGTTTACGGCAATCCGCGGTGTAAGTGCGTCCTGAACTAGCCAAAGCTCTCGTGTTGGTCGGGTGCGGCTGCGGTCTCATTTCGCCCCCGGGGAACTATCTCGGGAATCCAGTTTATGCGACCGATGGAAATTTGAAATAGAGGACACATAAGTTTAGTTTAGGAATAACTTTGCTCCACGGTGGATTTTGAAACATTGGTGTTTCAGTATCTATGTAGACTACAACTGGGCGGATGCTGCTTTGGAATAGAAATAGAAGAAACATTTATAATAAATCATTTATCTATGATATGAAAGTTAAAAAATATATCGAGGTAGTAGATTACCTACTCTACTACCTACCCGGAAAATTCCTTCTCTCTCGACTTCAATAGATAATTACACCATTGCAGAAAGGGGAACTGGAGTTGAGAAAACCCCGACCATTGCGGAGCGCCCAAAAAATAATGTAAATTATTCATGAACAAAATGTTTGCATCAGATCTGACGGAGCCGGTCATCAAAAACATCAAATTACCATTAGCAGGAAAAACGAATTCGGAAAAAGTAGGAAATTTATTTTCTTAAAGCTGGATAGGTACTTTATATGTTATAGTACAGTTTCTGTTTGTTGGTTGACGAACTCAAAATGAACTTTTCTGCTGAAGGATGTTAATTAGTTCTTTATCCTTGATTTAATATGAAGTACATACAAGGTACTCCGTTTGATCCGTGTGGTGCCGGCAAAGAATTGCACCACCCCCTCTCTTCCCGTGGGTGTCGTAAGAGGCGACTAAGGGATAAACCGGAGGATGGGCAGCAGCGTCCTCCGAGAACTACCTTCATCAAACTGCGGTCGCCAACCCGCCTGCCAAGCGTGGCGACTAAGGCAATCCCCCCCAAGGGATAAAACTGGAACGATGAGGCCACAATTAAAACCCAGACCCCCAGTCCCCGGCGGCCCCGCTATTCCTGGCTCCGGTAGCGGCCATGGTAACGGCGGGGCAGGGGGTGCTAGAGTTAATCCCCGGCAGAGACCCGGCTACCAAAAACGACGACCCTTGGCCCTGGCAACATATAACTGCCGTACACTGCGGACCGACGAAAAGGTACTGGAACTGGAGGAAGAATTGAGCAGGTTACGTTGGGGAATCATAGGGTTGTCAGAAGTCCGGAGAGAGGGGGAGGACATGATAACCCTGAAGTCCGGTAACCTGTTCTATTTCCGGGAGGGCGACCAACAGTCCCAGGGAGGTGTCGGGTTTATCGTCCACAAGTCCCTCGCAAACAATGTGGTGAAGATCGAGAGTGTGTCGACCAGGGTAGCGTGCCTTGTACTCAGAATAACACAACGATATTCGTTGAAGGTTATACAGGTTTACGCTCCGACCTCGACGCACTCCGACGATGAGGTGGAGGCTATGTATGAGGATATTTCCAGAGCCATGCATAGCTCCAGAACTCACCTCACAGTTGTTATGGGGGACTTCAACGCGAAACTAGGCAAACAAGACGGTGAAGAGCTGAGAGTGGGGCAATTTGGAGTAGGGCGCAGGAATCACCGGGGCCACCTACTGGCTGGTTTCATGGAGAAGGAGGGACTCTATATGATGAACTCCTTCTTCAAGAAACGTGAGCACAGAAAGTGGACCTGGATGAGCCCTGATGGTGTAACGAGGAATGAGATAGACTTTATCATGTCGACGAGGAAGCAGATATTCGATGATGTCTCAGTGATCAATTCGGTTAAGTCCGGGAGCGATCACCGTATGGTACGAGGCACATTGAATATCCAAGTGAAGCTTGAGAGATCTCGACTGATAAAGTCTACGCTCCGCCCGGCACCGGCCCAGCTCCAAAACCCCGAGAGCTTTCAGCTCGAACTCCAAAACCGTTTTGCTTGCCTAGAAAGCGACGTGGACGATTACAACGACGGGTTTGTGGAAGCTGTCCATACGGTTGGGTCCAAGTTCTTCAAGACCCGCCGTACAAGAACCAAGAAAATCTCAGACTCAACCCTAAAGCTCATGGAGGTGAGGCGTGAGATGATTCTGCAGTCTTCAGGTGACGCTAGTCATTATCGGCAGCTCAATAGGCAGATCTCGAAGTCTCTGAAGCGTGATATACGCCGATTCAATACCAACAGTATTGAAAAGGCTATTGAGCGTAACAGAGGCTCGAAGGTGTTTGCCAAAGATCTGTCTATTGGCCAAAGCCAATTGACAAAACTGAAGACCGAAGACGGCAGGATCGTCTCATCCAAACCGGAGCTGTTGGGAGAAGTCGAGAAGTTCTATGGGCAGTTATACACGACAATCCGAACACCCGTCGCTGATCCAGCTAAAGACCCTAGAGCTAGATTAACCCGACACTATACCGAAGATATCCCGGACGACAGCCTGTACGAGATTAGTATGGCTCTCAAACAGCTTAAGAACGGCAAAGCCCCCGGTGATGACGGAATTACAGCTGAACTCCTGAAGGCGGGTGGTAAACCAGTCCTTAAGGCCCTTCAGACGCTGTTTAATTCCGTCATTCATGAAGGGAGAACGCCGCGAGCATGGAACAGAAGTGTGGTGGTGCTCTTCTTCAAAAAAGGTGATAACACCTTGTTGAAGAATTATAGACCCATCTCACTTCTGAGCCATGTTTACAAGCTGTTTTCGAGAGTCATTACGAACCGTCTCGCGCGCAGGTTTGACGAATTCCAGCCTCCCGAACAAGCCGGTTTCCGAAAGGGCTATAGTACCGTAGACCACATACATGCGTTGCGGCAGGTTGTACAGAAGACCGAAGAGTATAACCTCCCCCTTTGCCTTGCATTTGTGGACTACGAGAAAGCCTTCGATTCGATCGAGACTTGGGCTGTGCTGCAGTCTCTCCAGAGGTGCCAAGTTGACTACCGGTACATCGAAGTGTTGAAGTGTTTGTACGAAAATGCCACCATGTCCGTCCGACTACAGGACCAGACCACGAAGCCTATTCCACTGCAGCGGGGAGTCAGACAAGGAGATGTGATCTCTCCGAAGCTGTTCACCGCTGCATTGGAGGATGCTTTCAAGGTGCTGGACTGGAAAGGTCGAGGCATCAATGTTAATGGCGAGTACATCTCTCACCTTCGATTTGCCGACGATATTGTAGTCATGGCTGAGACCATGGAGGACCTCAGTATTATGCTCGCTGACCTCAGCAGAGTTTCCGATCGAGTTGGTCTTAAAATGAACATGGACAAGACGAAAATTATGTCTAATGTCCATGTTGTGCCAACTCCCGTAATAATCGGAGGCTCTGCGCTCGAAGTTGTTGACCATTATGTATACCTGGGACAAACAGTCCAGTTAGGTAGGTCCAACTTCGAGAAAGAGGCCAATCGTCGAATCCGACTCGGCTGGGCAGCGTTCGGGAAGCTTCGCAGTGTCTTTTCGTCCAAATTACCGCAGTGTCTCAAGTCGAAAGTCTTCGACCAGTGTGTGTTGCCAGTGATGACTTATGGTTCCGAGACGTGGGCGCTTACGATGGGCCTCATAAGAAGGCTCAAAGTCACTCAGAGGGCAATGGAGAGGGCTATGCTCGGGGTTTCTCTGCGTGATAGAATCAGAAATGAGGATATCCGCAGTAGAACTGGGGTCACCGACATAGCCCGAAGAATTGCGAGCCTTAAGTGGCAGTGGGCGGGGCACATTGCTCGCAGGACTGATGGCCGATGGGGCCGGAAACTTCTCGAGTGGCGCCCGCGAACCGGGAGACGAGCTGTCGGTAGGCCTCCAACAAGATGGAGCGACGACCTCGTGAAGGTCGCGGGAAACCGGTGGAAGCAAGTAGCACAGGACCGGTCTGAGTGGCGAGCCTTGGGGGAGGCCTATGTCCAGCAGTGGACGTCTTTCGGCTGAAATGATGATGACATACAAGGTACTCACAGATGATTTTTTGCTTGCGGTGACTTTCTGATCATCAGTTTTATGTGTCGCGCTCTGGCACCGAGTCCCGCGCGAGGTATGAGTAAGTACTTGCCATTCAAAACCGAAATCAAAATGGACTTGTAAATTAGCCCAAATATGACTCATTTTCAAAGTCAAAGTCGAAGTCAAATATTTTATTGCATAAACATGAGTTTCACAGGATCTTAAAATAATATTTAAATGTACCTATTTCATGCCCTACCTCACAGAGGTGTGCAATATATCCTTAGATCTAAAATATTCTTACTTAATTATAAAAAGTCAAACCATAACCCCACCATATATAATTATAATTAAAGTTGTCAGTAGGTATTTATTATGAATCATAATAAATACCTACTGCCTTTTTAATTAGCCAGTCGAAGAGTTTTTTCTTAAATGTCAGCAGAAGCAGCTTTTTTAATTCTACAGGAAGATTGTTGTAAATTACTATGCTCATATATACATCACGCTTTTTGTTAGCTGCGCAGATTTTGTTTTAGGAAGCACGATGTCATGCTCATACATCGGCATCAATAGAAAATAATTATTATTTATTTGTCCCTCTGTTACCTTTTAACTCTTGAGCACTCTTGAGCTTTATCTTTGAGTGCCTTTTTATAGAACAAAAGACATTTTTTCTCCAACATATCTTTTAAGGGAGTGAATGGCGATGAAAGCTTATAAAATATGAAACTCCACGTAATCGAAGTCGCAGGAAAACGGCTCTTGTAAGCTCTTTTGTGTTGGAATTGAGTGATATAGCAATGCTGTAGGTAAGTATTTGGTATTTCACTCAATAAATGTGTTATTTATAATTCGAAATCTGATTTAGTTTCAATAAACTAAATCAATTCAATTCTATTAATAGATGCTGTCATTTCCCACGTCTGTTGGAAATATCAATCATTTCACCTTGACTTTTTTCACAGATATTTTCGGGCGTTATATTTAAAACGTCAGAGATAATAATTTGACAGACGACGACCGTTTTATCTTTCATATTTGGAAGCAAAAATGATTTTTGCTTTTTGAGACTATAGTAGGAGAGATTCCTTAATCGACATATGACAGCTGGAGACCGCCATAGAACCTAAAAACGCACAAACTCATATACATAGAAATAAAACAACTTATGAAATTTAGAAGACAGGTCACGTCCTATAATCCTTTATTGTTTAAAACTTGTGATGAGGCAAAATATTTTACATTGTCTCATACTTTCGCGATACACACTCATATTAAACACACTCTCACCGGGACTTAATCGCGTAAAAACTATTTATATATAAACTATGCAAATAAATAAATAGAAATATAAATAGTTTTTACGCGATTAAGTCCCGGTGAGAGTGTGTAAAATATTTTGTTTCGATTTCATGACATTTTCGTAAGTTGATATAAATCGAATATTTATTTACAAGATAAATAAGATTATGTAAAAATAGATACAAAATAAGAAATAGTCTATCATAACAGTTCATATTAATATTATAAAATAGCCCACGATCGTATTTAAAGTATGTCACATATTATTATTTACATTATTATTAAAAATGGATGCGAATTACGTTGCTTCTTAACTCCATCAGTATAAACATCAACTAGCAAACGTCATATGTAGATTTAAGAATCTCTCCTACTATAGCATCTATTAGCATCTAGCTAGCATGTAAGTATATAAATTTGCGATTAAAGATAAAACTTTCTTTCAAACGAAAACTGAGTCAACCTTAAGTTGCTAATTTCGCGGCTCACAGTTTCTAAAGTTGATCTTACTAAATATGGTTTAGCGAAGTTAAAAGGCGGCACTAAGGCAGTAGTCTAATTAGCAGCCAAGGAGTGTTTCGTTTAAACTTTCTTCAAGTTGGTCGTTCAGAAGTTTCTGGAAACTGTTGTAGGCCTCTCGAGTGAACTGGCGTACGCGTAACATTTCTTATGGACAAATACTCTCTGCTTGATGTTTCACATGGACAAACTGTATTAACTACCTACTGTCTAGATTCACGTCAGTGTGCAACCAAGTCTACGATAAGCCTAAATGAAAAATCCAGTTTACTCCATAATTAATCTGTGTGAGCCTTCCAGCTACAGTTGCTGTCAATCCTAAGACCTAAAAATCTTATATTATCTGCTGAGGAAATGGTGTCGGCTTTATATTTGATGGAAATTGGCAAGGAAGATCTACGCGATGGGAATGAAATTAAACTATAATTGTATGTAATATTTGTTTCAAATATAACTATGCAGCTTCGTCAGTCTTGCGGCCCAATTGACGCGTAGTCAAAGCTAAATAAAAAGAAAATAACATCCTGGCAACACCAAACTGTCATTCTTAGTTCTCGCGCCCTCCGACGCGATATTTTTTTGTTGATATCCAAGTTTTTAATTATTTTATTCTATAAAACTTGCTAAAAAGGATGATTCAACAGTTGCAAATGAATATAAAACTTGAAATAAGTGTGGACTACAACATATATGGTCGAAATCCCTCCTTGTGCAGTGCAACAGTATCGGTGTACCTACTTTGGGTCCCCAAAATGAAAGATACTTAAGTGAGTGAGTATGTAAATACCTATTTGAAAAACAGACTCGTGGCTATCTACATAATCTATTTATCATAATAAAACAAACAATGAAGCGATCTATATTTCCGTTCTTCAAAAGTTAGGTTATAATTTTTCGCTACTGCCGAACCGAACATCAAACAGTCTAAATAGGGTATTTCAAACAGTGATTTGAACGAGTAGCTTATATACTATACATAGACTTGTTTTATATGCCAGTGCATGATATATCTTTTGTCAAATAAATAGTAAAGACGCTGAAACACCTCCAGATGATTTGGGTGGCCAGTACCTTTATTGAAATCAAAGGGTGTCCATTCCATACGAAGGACACCCATATCAAAGATCGTAGCTATTGCAGTTCCTTTCTGGCATGACTATCTATTCTTACAGTCACAGACTTATATTATGATGCAGTGCTCCGCACCGCTAGGTAAATAAATAGTACATCTTTATACATATGGTTTTAATACTCGATACTATATGCATTTATGCATAAGAACACCCAAATAATGGGCCTCAGTTGATTAATTTAACTGTATGTACTAGTTCTAGGCATAAGATTGTTGTTTTTCAAAAACCCTTTCAAAAAATTTTATTACCTACTTAAAAATGTACAGAAAATGATCAGTGAAATTAAAAACTTGGTAGTCTTTAGTAATATATTGCAAATTTTAAAGATCAGAACCAATTTCTATCATATATTTTAAAGTTCTTAAAATATTGATCACCCGAACTTATTGGAACTCATAATACCTATTTACTTGATTTTTTAGTTTGATGTTGTGAGATGTTGTATATTGGAGGGTCTCCCCTGAATTACTGTGTCCTGTAGACTATAATATGAGAATATAAAGCATATTTAGATAACCCATTTAGACAGTAAATATTTATTTGCATTATATGTAAATGTTAGACACGCTGACAATCATTGCACATGCACATATAGGTACTATTTCTTACCAAGTATTAACAAGCTTTTTAGGTCACAATGTCAATCAGACATTTGATGTTGATGATACATAAGTTAGTTACCGGACTAAGTAACAAGCGTACAGCTTAGCATATGTATGCATGAGTAAGATAGACATACTTAAAAATAACATTTAGTAATAAAATGTTTAGGTTTAAAGAGGCACATGAGTATGTACCAAATCTAAAGTTAATGACAAGAAATAAAAGTGGTTAAAAACTTAATAATTACACATTGTTAATGTATTAAAAATTAGAGACAATATTCTTGACTTGAGGACTTTCTAAGCATTCCAACCTTTCATGGCCGGATTTTTATTGTTATTTTGAGTACCTTAATGGTCTTTTGAGGAAAGGTATTTCCACATAATACAGTTTTTAGTAATGATGTTGGTAGTCATATTATGAGATTTATTTTTAGATTAGATTAGAAATCGAACCTTCCAAATTACAAATTTAGACAATGGGCTTTATTTATTTTGCTTACTGAAAATAGAAGTAATTCCGATAACTATCAATAAACCTAGTAATAAGTTTTCTTTTCCTTTAAATGATCTACCTGGTAATTCTACTAAGTAGGTACTTTTGAAAAATTTCTTGTTTTCTTTTGTACTCACATGGATAAAGTCATTTTACTACAATTATTTGTTTATTTTTGTTTTCATTACCCCATATTCATTTAATGTAATGGTAACCTGGACTTGAGGTCTATTAGAAATATGGACGCCTGCGCAGAATATTATAGCAATGCGTCGAATGCTCCCATTTGTCGTCTACGTTCCGTAGGCTTATTATTATTATTGCCCTTTTCAGGATGGAAATAATATTTTCAGTTACTTTACTGGGATACAAAACTTGAGAATTTAATTATCACAAGATATGAATTGTACATACAGTAGTACATTATAAGCAATCTTAAACACCAACGGTGTAAACTGCAGTAAGAGTGCTGCCAGTTTCAAAAGACTTATGTATATTAGTGGCTCAGTTCCCATAGTGATATCCTAATATCATATTTATATAGATGGACAAATATCAGCCATCACTCCTGTCCTGCACATATTGCAACCCTTGCTATGTTTTTAATTGTTACTCAGACACAGGACTATAGACCATGACAAAAGGCTTAAGTAGTGCTAGTATTATCAGGTGCTATTTTTGTCCTGATTGGGCTACATACCCTGGGCTGGGCCCTGGTAACCTTCATGTTGGTATTTTATATCATAGTTCTAAGTTTCTAACAAACTTATCATATACTCGTACCTGGTAGAATTATTAATTTGTAATTATTTATAATAATTATGCTATTTGCACATGTTGCTCGCATAGTCTGGTCTTCGAGTACAGACAGGTTATTATTTTTCATAAAAATTTGCCTCCTGCTAAAATGCCGACGGCAAAAATTTCATATAACATTTATTGCCAAGCGATAAGCTTAAAGATTGCTGAAACTAGCGTTACCAATTTTCTGAATAGGGTTGGTAACACATATATGTTCTCATTCAGCATGCAGATGTAATATTTGTTTTTTTTCGGATATATGTACAAAATGTACAGGAATGAGCAGCCAGCAGGTTCTGCTGAAGTTCCCGACATAGTTATGTTATGAAAGTGTTGAAAATATTTATTTGGGAAATTATTAAAGAATAATAGTATTTTTAATAAAAGTGAATATACAATACAGTACTATAATTTAAAGTAGCTTCCGTTGGAAAGTTTAAACTGAATGTACATACTCGTAATATTATGAATGAGCATGAGAGACTGTATCACGTTGTGATATGGTATACTTTCGTTGAAAGTTTTTAGTTATAAGCTCGTGTTGTTTTAGTAATTCACTTTTGACAAAGAGCGTATTACCAATTATTGTCCTTTAGTCTTCCGTTGGAAGATTTTGTTGACATGGTCAGATTATGAAGGTGGTTCTTTATTAAATAAATAAATAAATAAATTATGGTCCTGTAGCCTTCCGCTGGAAGATTTTATTGACATGGCCAAATTCTGAAGGTGAATTTAGTTTCGTTGAAACTAACAATACTTAATCAATTTGATTGCCACCACACAGTCGGTATTACTTACCAAAAAGCTCATACCTGCTTCCCGTTGGTGAAGGCAGAGACAACGAAACGTTCGATACTTACTATTACAGTACTTAAAGTGTATTAACATTAAAATGCACATTTGCATGATGAGTGATAAATTCAAATATCTGAGGTGTTGTTAAAGATGCTTTTCAGACGGGTCTCGATATATATATATATTTGTAATTGGAGCTTCATGTATTCGCTTTATGAGCTATTATACAAAATGTGCAGCAGGCACTCAGGACCGTATTTTTTATTAAATACTTATGTTATGAAAACTACTGCTCACTTAATACCTTGATTACTTGATGTAAGGGGTTGCTCTAAACGTAAGGGTAGATTGTGAGTGTGAGAGGTCCTTAAGTGATAACCCCTAAATTGAATTTTTAACTTAAAATAAATATAAATAAATTACGACGCCTACTACGAGTTCCCAATGAAATGAAACTAATGGCTGTAATGGAAACTTTATCCAGATAGCAGATTTCTGTAGTTGAACCCCTAAGGTACATACATGGATTTGATTTGATTTCAGATATTTTACAAGCTGTTTAATTTCGGGAGCTGACTTTCAGAAGATGATTTATCACCAGAAGTTCTGTACTATATGCACTTTTTTGATGAATGAACACTGTTCAATGAAGTAATAAATTATATAAATTATTCAGGAATTTTATAGGCAGTTAAAAAATCCTGTTGTTTGAGTTCTTATACTTATGCCATAAATAAAACTGTATCTAACTTGTAATTTTGACGTTGAATGTGAATACATCATATGAGAACTTATGCTGGTAATCTATAATAATAAATTCACAACCGGTCACAGTAACGACCGTTTGGATCACCTTCAGAGAAAGCGACAATTTTATATTATTTATTCCTTACTTATTACTTAATCATATATACAATCATAAGTTTACTCATTCGAGATTCGGTTACCATACCTCATACCTTAATTTGTGTAATATTTACAGCAAGGTAGGTAGTTGAGAAATTTTGTCCAGTGTCTGGAATTTCCAGTTCTTTGGTTTTGGTTCCTTGCTCAAATGCTCAGGAACTCTAGTTGTGTTGTACAGTTTAAATTATAGGATAGGAACGACCAACTTTTGTTACATTTTAAAGCTTTAAATTAAGAGACAATTTACATTAACGGTCGGGAGATGGTTGTGGAACAGACAACCATGTGTTACATGATGTAATGTGTAGCATATTCTGCTCGCCCTGCTGATATCTGTTATTTCACTTGCATTGTTTAGGTGTTACTATGGAGCTAACATCACTAAATCATAAAAATGTATAAAACATTGTTTGTTATACTTAATGAAGTGAACTTTTGAATTCAAACTGAACATGAACCACGAGTCTGTTGTGTGATAACTGTTAATGTATGTAGGTGACAATTCTAGGTATATCCTTTAGATTCATGGATATAAGGTTAAACTTTCATATACAATTATTTATGATTGACTATAGTCTAGTTAGAATAGACTTATAAGTTCATAAATATTGTATTATTTAGGTCTTGTTTGGAGAATGATTACTTTTTGTTCTCTGAACATCCTGCATAGTTATATTCGAAACAAATATTACATACAATGATGGGATTAAACGAACTTACCTGAAGTGAAGTTCTATCCTGATTGTATGTAATATTTGTTTCGAATATATAAGAATATCCCTCCCACCCAGGTGAGGGTAGGATAAACACTCACCTCCCGAGGGTCAAGTAGTATTTAATATAAATTAAATACTACTTTCTTAATTATTCATTTAACTTGGTGCTCTGAACTAAATGACAGTTTGGTGTTGCCAGGATGTTATTTTCTTTTTATTTAGCTTTGAATACGCGTCAATTGGGCCGCAAGACTGACGAAGCTGCATAGTTATATTCGAAACAAATATTACATACAATCAGGATAGAACTTCACTTCAGGTAAGTTCGTTTAATCCCATCATTATGTGCTTTTGGTAAATTAATATTTAGTTCGTTACAGTTCAACCATTATATGATATCTTAGGTATTGTTTATCTCAAGTTCATACCGATCTATCGAAGCATTACATTGCACTGCTGTGCTGTCATCAGCAAAGAAAACCATTTGGTTTTCAGTGTGCTTTGGCATGTCATTTATGTTGATGAATTGACTCGCCCGATATTAAACCTGACCAGTCATTTCCGAAACGTTTTCAATCAAGCGCAACACTCAGGTTCCAGGTTAGTTACAGGTATCAGGTTAATTGCATTTTGCTTCTGTAAAAATGCAATTGAAAAAATATAGGTCAAATCAATAATATAATAATACACATCAGTGTTTTCGAAACAAAGTTGAAAAGCAAGAATTCATTTGTTAATTTTTATCTCAAGTAAATAAAGTTTTCGTTACTTTTCATAATTAGGTATAAAGTTTCGTACTTACTTTTGATTAAAAACTAAAAGTGAGAATTGTTTTTCTTGCATATTTAAATGAATGCAGGCCTAATTCAAATCTGACTCTATTTCTCTTGCGGCATCCCTTAATAAAAAGAAATGGAATCGTTTATATTCGTCACGTTTCTGAAATTAGTCGACGAGAGGCTTGGCTGGTGTACGAGGCGCGGCGCCTGCTCTGAACAGCCGCTCTCTATTCCGCGCGTGACTAAGCGAATACAGCATACTTACTGCCCCACGACTCTCAAACACAAATTGCAAATTGGAATTTTCACTCTCACACTACGCTGTTTGCATCTGTAGTGGAAACAGGATAGAAACTCTTGATTTATGAATTCCAACGTAAGTTCGCCCAGAACTCTTCAAATTGAGGAGATCGAGTAGGAATTTTGATTGACCCTGGATTCGATGCTAGTGTAACTTAACCGTAAATATAATCAGTTTTATTGTGTCTAAATTACGCATCGTAATGGAATATAGAGAAATCATTTTAAATGGTTGGTGTACAGTGCTCATAACTCTCGTCGAATAAACAAATAACGTAAATAAACATTCACAATCCCTTCCTGGAACGTCATGATCGAATACTAGTTTCCAAACTGCAGTTTAAATCCCATTCAATTCGAAAACCATTGATGGGATCACAGTCTCCTGGTGTTGAACCAGTTCCATTGGCCCGCGTCCAATCGCGGGCGATCGGCGAATAACCGTCTCGGCTCGGGGGGCGTCGGAAATCGCACTTTGTAACACGATACACTCAAGTTTACCGCGGTCTTCGATAGATGGCGCTAGCTGTCAATTACAACGCGCTATCGTTTGGTCTCCACCAAACAGTGACCTGCGGTCATATGCAATTATTTGTCGTACTTTCCCGGTTAGGACCTGGTACTTAGCACGCTATACGCTTTCACCTCTGCTGAGACGTTTTAGTGTCGAGTATCTGGACAATTCCGTGGCTGCCGCTGTGAACTTCCACCCTAAGCTGGGATTCACTTCGTCAGTACGGTGGCGCACGTATTGTACCCGGTAGTGTAGTAAAGTTCTCGTTCTTAAGGTTGAGTTTCCCTTGTCCCACACCTCGCCCGGCTATATTGGCGCCCAATACGTGAGGCCAGTCGACGTGACGTCACCGGTGCTACGCGTCTACGAGACTACGCTCTCCTGCGCTACGAACCTGGTTGGTGCTACGCCCACGTCAGACGACCTATATTATTAGTGACTGGAAGAGGTATGGAGACCCCGAGATCAACACGAACCCCAACTTACGCTACGCGCTCTGGACGTGCAAGTACGGTTAAAGCTCAAAAGATACCTGTCAAGATGTTTTCACCAGAACAGTTCCAGCAGATTTTGGAAAGAATTCCCGGCCCACTGCCTGTCAAGAGGTGGTCATTTACAAACTGCAACTACAGTTACAATGGTGTTAAGGAATCCGCTCAAGATGCCACAGACAACCTACAAAACTATGACGAAGAGAGTGACTTGTGTGATATGGACCGCACACTCTTCCCATCACCGAAGTAAGGTTGTTGGTGCAGTTCCGCTCCAGGGGGAGGGTGAAGACACACCTCCTGACCAATTGTAAATAAACCTTTGTACATAGTTAGTCATATTACCTACTCCTGTCTTATTCGTCGAGTCGACATCATAGACAGAGGGGGAGAAGCTGTAACACGATACACTCAAGTTTACCGCGGTCTTCGATAGATGGCGCTAGCTGTCAATTACAACGCGCTATCGTTTGGTCTCCACCAAACAGTGACCTGCGGTCATATGCAATTATTTGTCGTACTTTCCCGGTTAGGACCTGGTACTTAGCACGCTATACGCTTTCACCTCTGCTGAGACGTTTTAGTGTCGAGTATCTGGACAATTCCGTGGCTGCCGCTGTGAACTTCCACCCTAAGCTGGGATTCACTTCGTCAGTACGGTGGCGCACGTATTGTACCCGGTAGTGTAGTAAAGTTCTCGTTCTTAAGGTTGAGTTTCCCTTGTCCCACACCTCGCCCGGCTATAACTTTGAAATTAGAACTGGGATTGAAACAACCGAAATTATTTGTTTGAACCGGCTTCGCTGTTCCACCCCCTGGTCGGATAAGTACCTGTTATTGGGTAGCTTCTCTCGTTGTAATGGAATGATTTCATGGTAATTTTTAACCCCCGATGCAAAAAGAAAGGTGTGTTATAAGTTTAACGTGTCTGTGTATCTGTCTGTGGTATCGTAGCTTCCAAACGGATGATGAACCAATTTTCGTTTTGTTTTTTTGTGTCATAGATAATTTTATCCCGAGTGTTTTAGCCATGTTTAATGTAAATATGTTCAGCCTTTTGAAGATCATCAGCTCTTTTCTCGCTATCACGACGTCCGTCCACTCGTGATCGTCGGCTTCCACCAACGTTCGCCGCAAAGACTGTGTACATCCATCCAATCCCACAAGTTTTTTGTTACCACTAATATGATTGTCGCTGAGTACCTATAAAAATGAAATGAAATGAAATATCTTTATTCGGCTGATGAAACAAAATAAAAAACATGGTACGTGAGATATGAGATGTAAGGGATGCGATTTTTTACATGTTAGTTATGTTAAATCAAAATATGTTACGAAATGAAAGTCACTACCTCGAATATAACTTTTGCTCAGCAAGAAGATATTTTTTCAATTTAACTTTAAAAGACTGCAGCGAAGTTACTTGTTTGACGTGATAAAGTCTTATAAATCGATGAACTCCGGCTGCGCGCACGAAAAAACATGACGCAATAGTAACGTTACTACGTTACTGTGCAAGCGAGAGCGCGGAACAAGCGATAGAGAGGCACGATCGGCCTAAGCGTGACGTTATCACGTAAAATTATTATCTTCCGTAAACCGACTTTATAGACAACCAATTTTATCATCATAAAATACCTCAGGTGCACCGAGTTGAGCCTTTTATAAGTGTTATATTTCGCGGAGCCGGCGTTCTCCCGACCCGGTCGTTAATAACGGCGCGACCTGCCGGATCATGGCCAATTAACTTGCCGTGGTCGGGAACATTATTAAATTCATAACCACATACACCTTGAAATTTGGCTCAACGACCTGCGTGAGAACTCGAAAATTTTCCACTTTTTTGCTGTCTTAAAAGCTTAAAAGGTATTAGGAGAAAATGATTTCCCATTTTCTCCTGATACCTTTTAAGCTACTACTACAGCCACAGCCTATTTGCGTCCCACTGCTGGGCACAGGCCTCCCCTTGTCATGAGAGGGTTTGGGTTTAGTCCCCACGCGGGCCCGATGCGGATTGGGGACTTCACACACATCTTTGAATTACCTCGCAGATGCGTGCAGGTTTCCTCACGATGTTTTCCTTCGCCGAAAAGCTCATGGTAAATTCAAATTGAATTTCGCACGTAAGTAAATTTAGAGGTGCGAGCCGGAATCGAACTCCCGACCCTCGGCATGAGAGGCAGTATGTCGAACCACTAGGCCACCACGGCTTTTTAAAATAAGTAATATTTAATTAATATTCATAAAGTTCCTATCCTATTCTAGTTCAATAAAAGGACACTACAAAACTTTTGAATACGATAATATCTCAACATTCGTAACTCGTGTACCAGTCAAACATAAACTGAAAGTTAAAGTATACGTGAAGTGTTCAGTTGCTTAACAAAGTTAACGGTTGAGAGATGCAAGCTCCCGTCGGCTCGGCTGCGCGCACGCGGCGCGGCGGCGAACAACGCTCCGCGGTAAAAAACTTTATTTTGCGTACATTTCATTCGGAAAGTCGACGTTCTGAAAATATCCGAAACCGTTGGAAATTCTGTACACGGATCTCCGTGAAAAGCATTTTTCATGATGTTTCAGATAGATAACGTTTTTACGCGTTTCATCTACATTCACCTAGGTAGGGTTGAAGTACAAGATGTACCTCTTGCGAGCTCAATTTACTTTGATAATGATTATGGTAGATGCTGTGGGTAGATGATGATGTAGCTAAATGTATACTTTATTGGAATATAGTTTTTAATTTATGCACGTAAATAGAGTGTTATTTTTAAAAACTACTCCCTATAGTGAGTCACGTAGGTAGTGTCCCCGCGGGGCCGAGGCCGGCGCCGGCGGCGCCCCGGGCGCTCCACGGAGCTCTGCAGAATTGGATTCACATGCAAATACACGCGAGCAAACGCACTCTCGGTATGTATATCCAGAAACGAGGACTAATCCTATGGAGTGCATTTTTATCGTAAAAAATAAATCATTTTAAGCATTTTCTGGAGACTCACTGGATAACTCTGAATCAAACTGCCTGTAACATCTGTATTTTGTAACACAGTTATACAACAAAGAAATTCTACTTCTAGTTCTTCTACTTCAAATCCGCTTTTTAAATGACATCTTTCAATACGCATTTCTCAGAAAACACTTCGTAGCCGCTTCTTGTAAACCGATCAAGTTATACTTATTCACTGTGACGACCGTACTTTGGAAGTTAATTTGAATGTTTTTCTCAGTTTTGCATTGCTGATCTTGTGTTCGACACTGCCGCGTACATCAATAATTTTTGGAGTCACCCCAAAGTGTGTACTTATACAGATTATTATTATTGTTTGGAAGTGTAGTGCCTACCAAAAACGGTATCAAGAGTTAAACTGGCAGCCATGTTTTCACGGCGATCCCGACCGGTAAAGGTAAAAGAGTATAAACATGAACATGACAGATCTATCCCCTCTCACCCCCTCCCTCTTGTCTCGCCGCCGCGGAACACAGCGCCGCACTTAAGAAGCCCTGTCAACTTCGTCTTTTTCGCTAAATAACCCCTTTCCTGAATATCGAAAAGGGTTTTCTCGTCGAGATTTTACCGACCGCGAATTTATCCGAGAACACACAGGCTGTGCAAAATACATATGGCACATCATTCTTCATTATAATATCTCACTAATATCACCACTCTTTCCTTCAATTTCTGCGGCACGCACGCGGCAGCGAGTCACGCGCACAAATTTGTTCAACATAAGTATTTTGTGGCCGAATTAAAGATTGCGACGCGACATTATGTCCCTGGGACCTTCTATCATGGACTCCACCCAGCGGCCTCTTCAAAATAGACGTAGCATTTCAAAAGTACAATTTTTATTTTGTTAAATATTGATAACCGAATTCAGAAAATTATAATTATTACCTAGTAATGTAAAAGTAAATATCCATAATTTCAGCCAAAAGACGTCCAAAGCTGGACATAGGCCTCTAGGTATTACGCTACTTTTTTCCTTTCATAGAATATTTTTAAATAGATACCCTACTGTATTTTCACGGGACATAATTACCTACTCTTGAAAGGTACATATTTTCTGCAATCAAACCCATATCCTTAAAGTTGTCATTTGAGTTAAGTAAATGGAAATATGTAAGTACCCATATTGACATCGGGCGTACATTCTGGCATTAACATGATGTACACCTATTCATCGAACGGATTTTCACAGCCTGGCCGTTATGAACGACGGCGAGATAACCGCCGCTCGTGTCGTTATCATTATATTAGCGCAAATTTATTTCAAACTAGCTTCTGCCCGTTACTTCGTCCGCGTGGAATTTGGTTAGAGCGTTCTCTCGAAAACTGCGTGTTTCCGGGACAAACATAAATTTGCCTATGATATTGACTCAAGTTTCAATCTTCCCCCATGCCTTTTTGTGTAAACCGGACCGGTATTAAGACTGGACATATCGTACTTAACAAAATTGTATGGGATTCAGGTATCGCTCAAATACTGGGTCATTTTTTTTTACTAACTCGAAAACAATTAAAAACCTAAAAAACATGCTTAGAGTCGATAGCAGTTTCTGTGGGTAATAAATCGTCACAACGTTTTGCTTGACCCTATATGCGTAAGTACAGCCACGTGACTTCTTAATTATTAGTATAGTATTACTCTAATATATTCTAATCAGCAATATAAAATATGTTTCAAACAACATTTCCCTACGGCTTATCGCAGACGTCAAACACTTTCTCGCATTAAAGCGATGAATGGACAGGGCTCTACTCCGAGGGTCGACGTTTTTAACGTAGACCTACCACTCTCCCTCTCGCTCTATTCAAAAATATCCGTAGAGCGAAAGTGACAGGGCGAAAAGTTTCGGCTTCATAATTTATCCTACTCCACTAACTGGCCATTTTCCGTCGGCCTGACTGAGGGACTAAATCAACAAGCGCTTTCCACTGGAAAGTGATCGCTGAACTTGTGATCCGAGAGATTAATGGCTGCTACCGCAGCGGCGCGGCGCTGTATCCCGGTGAGAGCCAACACTTGTAAACCTACTCCGATAGTTAATTAGTTACGTTTTTCTGTGTGTAACTTGAGTAGACTACTGAACTGTGTTTGTAAGTATCCATTTTCATCTCAAAATATAAAGAAATAGTCATACGAACGATGACACTTTGTTTTGGTTTTATTGTTTTCATATCAATTTATATAAAAATTCAGACAAGAGTCCAGCTAATTTGACAGCTCATTCTTACGCTCCAACACTCGAAACTATCGCTATTTGGAGACACTCCAGTTACGTCGATACCTATCGACGATCGTACCGTATCTATCTATTGCCTGGTAGATGTTCAGTTGTCAAGCGTTGTTCTAGTCACTACGGAACCACTGAAAATCAGCATCAATGCGCTCCGGCGCCGACGCGGTGTCACGGCTCAGCACATTGTTGAGTGGCGCCCTCTTTGACACGTTTTATTTTTTATTTTTTGCCTGAGTGAGAGAGTGAGCTGTGGTGGCCTAGGTGGTCTGACCTACATGCAGAGGGTCGGAGGTTCGAATCCGGCACCTCTGAAATTATTTATGTTTTTGAATTGACCACTGCGTTTTTAGGTGAAGGAAAACATCGCGAAGACACGTTTCTGCGAAGTAATTGTGTTTGTCAAACAAATGCATTTCCATAGCACTCAATTTCAACAATAGATCAAATTGTGTTTTTCTACAAGTTTTTTGTGGCGTCGTCTGTCCCGCGAGGAGGACGCGTAGCGGAATATCGGATCAGTTCGCAAACTACTTGAGTACCTCACGAGGGCGGCGCTGGTGATAGGTACCCGCTGTTTTCCAACTGTCGCGGCCGTGCCTAGCGACGGTGCAGCGGAGGTGGGAGCGTAATGAAACCTGCTCCGCGGCGACGCGGCCCCCGCGCCCCTCGACGGCTCATATAGGCCTCCGCCCGGCGCCGTCCTCTCTCTCTCGCTACGATCGCCTTATGCGACACACGCAGCAGTCAGCACACACGCGTGTGATTATTATTTTCTATTTTTAGATAATTTTATAAGTCCATATTATTTGTGGAACGGTATTACATCTTGTACGAGTATATAGCAAGAAGATTTTTTATTTAAGTACACCCAAGACCCCCAGTCTTGTTCACTTATTGATATGATTTTGTTTTCTGCATTCATTTACTGGAGTCATTTATTGTGTAGATATACTTACCTACATACAGCCCAAAACATGTTTGTGTACAGAAGTGTGTAACAAGTTGTTAGAACTCCTTGCTTTTTCTATTCTTTTACGTCACGTCAATCGAGAAAATTTGTTTCTCTTCTTCTATATCGGCAAATTGTTGATTTTGAAAATAATTATAATATTTCGCGTTTTACGAAGTTTTATTACATCTGGCGACCGTTAGACAATATGGACAAACTACGTAAAGAAAGAACCGTGGCGCGGAGTTTCTTTTCAAAAGCCAAAACCGATCTAGAAGCTAAATTGGAAGCAAATGAAAATATCGACGAAATCACAGCCGCCTTCGGCCTACTTCAACTAAAAGCTGAATCGCTGTTCAGCGTCGACAGGCGCATTCAAGAGCAGTGGCTGGATGAAGAGGGTATAAGCGAAGACCAGTTCCTAAAAGATTGCTTGGCCGGCGAGAAGTATTGCTACGACTGGGAGCAGATGAAAGTGAAGTTCGACAAGGTTTCCCAGAAGTGCAGACGCGAGAGAAGATCAAGTACATCGAATGGCAGTGATGTCTCTAACAATACGGTGAAGTCGCAACCAGAACATGCAAAATCGACGTGTAGCTTGGCCTGTAAATCCAGGAGATTCCGTTTACCGAAAATAGAGCTACGAAAGTTTGATGGAAACGTGAAAAACTGGATAGGATTTTGGGGCCAGTTCCGCAAAATTGACGCGGATGAATCGATGGACGACGAGGACAAGTTCCAATATTTGTACCAGTGTACTGTTCCAGATTCCCCGGCGCGCGAGCTTATCGAAAGCTTTCCCCCCTCGGGATCTAACTACGCAAAGGCTATCGAACAGTTGAAGTCCAGGTTTGCTCGCGACGATTTACTCATCGAGGTCTACGTACGTGAGCTACTTAACTTAGTATTATCTCAAGCAAAAAGTAATACTTCTTTAAATTTAGGCCACTTGTATGACAAATTAAATACTCAGTTGCAAGCACTACAAAGCTTAGGCGTTACTATAGATAAATATGCCGCTTTACTTTTCCCTTTAGTTGAGTCCGCCTTGCCCGAATCTGTGTTACGAGCGTGGGAGCGATCTCAATCTGAAGAGAAGAAGACAGAAGACCGCCTAAGCCAGCTCATGCAGTTCCTGAAGCGCGAAGTTGAAACGGAAGAACGGATCCAGCTCGCCCGCAGTGGATTAAGCCCGGGTGATAACTTTGCTGAATCTCCTAAGCAACCGACCGCGGCCTGTCTAGTATCAACGGAGGATTCTTCAGGTAAGAAGACTACTTGTATTTGGTGTGATAAGACGAGTCACTGCAGCTTAGAGTGCTACAAGGCTAATAGAATGTCATACGAGGCGAAAAGAGAGGTACTAACTAAAAAAGGAGGTTGCGTTATTTGTTTAAAGACCGGGCATAATAGTAAGAAATGTAAAAACTTTTCGAAATGTCTTATTTGCTCTAAACGTCACTCAATTTTGATGTGTCCGGAAATAAAGACGGCTAATGAAAAAGAAAAATCCGTCAAAGTCAGCACGTCAAATTCTAATCAAAACATGAATGTGTCACACGGTAAAAGTACCACGTTACTCCAAACGTTGATGGTTAAAATCGCGAATGGTGATAAGTGTATCAAGGTACGGGCCTTTATCGACACTGGAGCACAGCGGTCGTATATTCGTCACGATATAATACAGGATTTGAGTCTGAAGTCGGTGAGTAAAGAATGTTTATCACATTGTCTTTTCGGTGGCATAGAAACTAAGCGACAAGAGTATAATACTTACGAACTCTGTGTTAGTAGCCTAGATGAGCAATTTAAACTCAATATGCTTGCACTCGATAAGACCACCATCTGCGGATATATACCCCGTGTACATAAATCTAATGCAATAATGTCGCATTTGCAGAAACACAACATCATGTTGAGCGACGTCGGCGAGGAGGAGACACCGAACATCGGTTTACTGATCGGCGCGGACTACGCTGGCTTACTACTCACCGACAGATTCATACGGCTCGACGGAAATGTTGTTGCTCTGAAAACACAATTCGGATGGACATTACAAGGACCCATTAACGCATGCAGCGCGATCGTCAATATTGTGTCGGCTAACTTACAACTGTCAGATCTGTGGGACATGGAGACTCTTGGTATCAAAGACCCGTCAGAGTCTGTAAGTAAAGCGAAGATGGATTCTATAATAAGGGATGAATTTGTAAAAACCATAAAAGTCAATGAAGAAGGGCGATATGAGGTGAACTTACCTTGGAAACCTGGCCACGGAGAACTACTGGATAACAGGCACCTAGCTGAAAAAAGACTGATGTCTACCACGCAACGACTCCTGAAACTAAACGAGTTCCAAAACTATGGACAAGTGTTTGATGAATGGCACAAGACAGGCATTATCGAAATCGCTGATAACTTACCAGAGCCAAAACATTACATGCCGCATCACGCTGTAATCAAAGAGTCCAGCTTAACTACTCGAGTTCGTCCAGTTTTTGACGCATCGGCTAAAGACTTCAATGGAAATTCGCTGAATTCATTCCTAGAAAAGGGTATAAACTGTCTCGAACTGATACCGAAGTTGCTGATTAAGTTTAGAAAACATGCAATTGGGATAACGTCCGATATTAAGAAGGCTTTTCTTCAAATATCTTTAAAGGAAGATGATAGACAATATTTGTCATTCTTGTGGTGGAAGAATAATGAAAGAAAAGAAATGATCACTTACCGTCATTGTCGCGTTGTCTTCGGCATTACATCGAGTCCGTTTCTTTTGGGTGCGACTATTAATTATCACCTGGAAAAATACACAAAGGAATACAAGGATACTGCTAACAGGCTGAAGAACTCCTTTTATGTGGATAACTGTGTGACCAGTCTTGAATCAGAAACAGAGGCGTTAGTATTCATTGAAGAGGCTAAAAAGACAATGATGGATGGTAAATTCGAGCTAAGAGGATGGGTCACGGCTCCCATGAAAAATGAAGAAATGAGTGGCAGCGAAGAGACTCAATCTGTACTCGGCTTAATGTGGAATCTCAGAAGCGATGAACTCTACTGCAACGTCAGCTTTCTAAATTGTGTGAAGGACAAGGTGACGAAAAGGGAGCTTCTATCTATTGTGCAGAAAATATTCGATCCCATTGGTGTAGTATGCCCAGTAACGTTGGTACCCAAACTGATATTACAAAAAACATGGAACCTTAAGTTGAGTTGGGATAAAGAACTACCGGAAAACTTACAAAGGGAATATAATGGATGGAACAAACATATGAATTCGTTGAATGAATGCCGAATCCCACGAAGACTCACTGCGAAAACAATAGAAAAATGTGATATCAGTCTTCACGTATTCAGTGATGCAAGCAAGCTGTCCTACGCAACTGCTATATTTTTGCGAAGCGAGCTAGACGGCGAGGTTACTATACAGTTAGTACAAGCCAGGAGCCGTGTTGCGCCAGTCCGCGAAGTTACTATACCAAGGCTGGAGTTAATGTCATGTCTGATAGCGACGCGCCTATACACGCCAGTTAAAGAAGCTCTGGAGTTATCAAACTGCAAAGTTTTCTTCTGGACTGACTCTAGCGTTGCATACACCTGGATAACTACTGATGGAGACTGGAATATTTTTGTGAAGAACCGAGTGAAGGAGATAAGGCTACACACTAACATCTCAGACTGGCACCACTTACCTGGGTCAATGAATCCTGCCGATTTACCATCGCGAGGCTGCAATGCAAAGAGTTTGGCTCAAAGCAGATGGTGGGAGGGACCGCAGTGGCTAAAAAAGGAAGAAAGTAGCTGGCCGGTGTCCAACTTGGTAGTTAACGAACAAGAAGTAAATAAAGAGAAATTAAAGACTGTTATAATCAATAATACAACAGAAATGAATACGTTCCTGTCTAAAATGACATACTTTTCCAAATACACTAAGATGGTGAGAATGTTTGGATGGATGTTGAGATTTATACATAACTGTAGGAACAAAAACAACAAAATAAAGGGAGTAATGAATTGTGAAGAATTCCAACGCGCTGAAAAGAAAATCCTGAAATTGGTCCAAGCAGAAGCGATGATTGTTACCAGTAAACAGACAGCGAATAAATTAAATTTATTTGAAGATGATGAAGGCATAACAAGAGTTCGCACAAGATTGACATTAAGCGACGAACCCGCTGACTTTATCTGTCCAATTTATTTACCTGGCAAGCATCCCATAATCGAAAGACTTGTAGCGTCCAAGCACCGTCTGCTGAACCACGCTGGTTCCGGTACGCTCACAGCAGAGCTGAGAGAGTTCTATTGGATCACTGGAGTCAGAAAACTAGTCAGAACGGTAATTTCAAACTGCATGCCCTGCAGAAGGCAAAATACGAGACCAGCTGCCACACCACCTGCACCACTACCGAGAGACAGAGTAAAGAACACTGCCGCCTTTGAGGTTACTGGAATTGATCTCGCAGGGCCACTTTTTTTGCTGTCCGGAGGGAAGGTGTGGATAGTGCTGTTTACTTGTGCAGTTTACCGGGCTATACACTTAGAACTGACAAGATCTCTGTCAACGAAGTCTTTTCTGATGGCGCTGCGACGGTTTATTGCACGACGAGGTAGAGTCGAAACCATATATACGGACAATGGGACTAATTTTCGTGGAGCTAGCAATCAATTGAACGCCTTAGACTGGAACGAAATTCAAACTTACTCCAGCGTACGTAACATTAGATGGAAGTTTCTTCCAGTGGCCAGCCCCTGGTGGGGAGGATGGTGGGAGCGGCTCGTGCGGTCAACAAAGGAGCTTCTCCGCCGGAACCTGGGCAACCGCACCGTGAGCTATGAGGAACTGGAAACTGTGCTCTGCGATTGTGAAGCCGTAGTCAATTCACGGCCATTGACATACATCACAGGCGCAGAGGGCTTAAAGCCTTTGACTCCCGCCTGCTTCCTGCAAGAACTCCCTGCAAGAAGCACTGAAGTTCCTGATCTAGATCAGATAGATCGCGTATCCTTAGACAGGCGGGCGAAGTATTTATGTAAGCTTAGAGAAGGTCTGCGTGAGCGTTTTCGGCGAGAATACTTGAGCCTACTAGTGCAGAAGGGCAAGGAGAAGGGCACACAGTTGAAGGCAGGGGATGTAGTGCTTGTCGAGACACAGGACAAACGAATTAAGTGGCCGATAGGTATAGTAGTCGAAGTTTACCCTGGCGCTGACGGTAAGGCTCGCGTGGCGCGGGTGCGCACTAACGACGGCGAGTACACGCGAGTGTATCAGCACCTGTATCCTCTGGAGGTGTCTCCCGGCGCGCTGAATTGAGTGGTTTGTGCTCTCGCCCAAACGGTGGGAGGATGTTAGAACTCCTTGCTTTTTCTATTCTTTTACGTCACGTCAATCGAGAAAATTTGTTTCTCTTCTTCTATAATTATATAAGTCCATATTATTTGTGGAACAGTATTACATCTTGTACGAGTATATAGCAAGAAGATTTTTTATTTAAGTACACCCAAGACCCCCAGTCTTGTTCACTTATTGATATGATTTTGTTTTCTGCATTCATTTACTGGAGTCATTTATTGTGTAGATATACTTACCTACATACAGCCCAAAACATGTTTGTGTACAGAAGTGTGTAACAAGTAGTAAATTGTAGCGGATTCACTCCTTTGTTTCGAACAGCCTTTAACTCCAACGACACGCACGTCTCGGCGAGCTCTCGTTCTCGCGTGTCGCGTCGCGGAAAGCTCGGCCCTGGATGTCGCCGCGTCATCCATCGTCGCCGACTCGCCGTCAGTTCCTCTTCGAGCCGCAACTATAACTAAGTAACTACTCTTCAGACAGGAGACAAGGAGTGCGGATCTATGAAACTGATAAGAAATCCTGAAAAAAATCTCTAAATTGATCTCGTGGGTGTTTTCCTTTGCAGATTCTAGTTAAAGCCACCCTACAAGTCTTTGTGACATACTTTCTGACAACTGCATGTTTTGTTTGATACTATGAATATTGCGTACCTACCTACTAATGCTCTATCTGCAAAGCTGCTTATTTTAGTTGAATAAATGTATCGATTGCACGGAAGAGGTTTTGACATGTTGTTTATCATCAATGTTCGTAAATAAAGTAATACACATTGATTGCTTGGGAAGCGAGTATTGATCGCGCTCGGGTCCGCTCCCCGCGGCTCGCATCAGATCACGGACTATTAATTGCTTCAGACGAACATGAAACTGGTAGGTACTTATCATCATCACTACATATTATAAAACAAATTCCCCTGCTGCGTCTGTCTGTCTGTTCGCGATAAAGTCAAAAACCACTGAACGGATTTGAATGCAGTTTTCACTAATATATATGATTGATGAGTGTGGCGACTGAGGCAATATCACTCGTGCAACCTGACGGAAAACGGCCGCTTGACGATCCCGTCGTCGATGCGACGGTTATGGGAAAGCGCCGTAATGATGTGGCAACTTGCTGCGTTGACACAAACTAGCTCAAACTGAACTCGCGCTGTGATGTTATCGTACCTCCCTCCATTCTTTAATCTTTTTTTACTGCTTTTAATTAAAGACTCACTTGCTTATAGTTATAAAAACGGTATTTTGATAATTTTGTTTTTCTACAATTCTGTAAGCAAACTTGTAAGTAGTTCCTGTTGATCAACCGGAACTACTTACAAGTTTGCTCGGAACCGTGTTAATTGAATAGTAGGCGATGGTAATATCAACTGGTCACCTCTTCAAAAAAGACTGCCACAATTTTTTTATTAAACCGTGATAGTGAAACCGAGTTCACATTTCGTTTTACCAAGCAGTCGTCACCCTTCACCCGATAGTTTAATATCCCTGATATTAAACAAAATATCTGTACATGGTTTCCGGGTACAGTTAATCAGCACAGTGCAGCCAATTGCATGGCTGCACTGTGCTGATCAACTAAGCTCGAAGAGTTATCATTGCGAGATTATCGCGCCAGTCGCGGCCGACTGCACGCTTAGCGGTCTACCGAACAAACAAGACCAGACACGGGAACGCTCTCCCAGTTCCCACTAGAGACGAGAGAAACGTTATGGCATTAAACGAGTGTGGCGCAGGCCGGTCAAGCGACGAAACTTGGGAGGGAGGGAGACATTATGCTCGGCAGTGGTATTTCGACGATAGTTACCAAATAACTCATTCATTGAAGTTCCCAAATTAGATCATTCTATTTCGCAGCTCATCTCTAGTAAAATCACAGTTTAATTTGTAGTAACATGAGATGAGATTCCCACTGTTTATCTTATTTTTTATTCATGGATACAACTACATGGTAGTTGATTCAGGTAGCCATACAATGGAGACGTCGTGTCTAATAGGCTGGACAGGCGTGGCCGGCGCGTGTGAAACACTCGCGCCGAAATAAAGCCTCAGCGACTTTACTTGATTATACGTTGCCTAACTCGCCTTTGTAGTGTTAAATGTTAGCAAAATGCACGATTTCGTGGCTAGCTGATTGAGTGGATAATTCCTATCCCTAGTTGCGTGTGACCTACATAACATTTGGGATTAAGTTGCTTATGTGCTTGGAATGAGACCACAAAACCGCTAGCGCAATTGAGGACGAATTTCTGGATGATGAATGGACAAGAGATGTCTAACGTATGATGAGAAAAAGTATTTTATTGTTATTATCGTCGAAACGTTCTTAATATCTTGACCTAGTTTCGGTAAGTTATGGCCCAATCAATCTATACTTAGGTAAGTACATAATAATAAAGCTAAAGAGGGTCGCAAGTCAGTACATGGGAAATATTCTAAAAAAAGTTGGCTCGTGTATCCCCAGCTTAGAATCGATAACAGAACACTTTCCAATAGTTTTTAGAAATTTCGTATGTTGATCTGTTTGTCTGTTTCATTGACCGCGCATCACGTGAAAACTACTGAACCGAATTTGATGAAATTTGGTATGAAGATAGGGCGGAGTCGCGCGAAAGGACATAGGCTACTTTTTAACCGGAAAAAACGCATAGGTCCCGCGGGAACGCGATAACCGAATTCTACGCGGACGAAGTCGCGGGCAGAAGCTAATCAAGAATAAGCGCTTAGTTGTTAGTAGGATACATTGGCATTCATTGAGCCTTCCAAGATGCGTGACCGCGACCTTCGCCGCGCCGCCGCCGCGGCTACATATACAATTACTATAATATGTGAGTCTTAGAGATACATAACATGTCTTGCGCTATACTGTCACTGAAATAAAGCTGAATTTCTATACTAACTAGCCATTAAAAATATTTTGATCTTTATATTCTTCAAACCATTATATTCTCACTTGTTGAACCAGGTAATCAAACATGAAATATTACGTATACATCATATTAAAAAACAAAACCTCAGTTTCATTTCGGTGGTAAAATAATGATATCACACATAAGACCTAACAATTAAGGCCGTTCCTATACCCAGCTCAGCCGTCACTGTCACTCGTGCAACGAGTGAAAGAGAAAGCGGTATGCACAGAACACCCGATTTAGTTTGTAATTAACACGTTTTAATTTCTATAAAAATACGATCTAAAAACATTGCATTCTCTCAATGTCTGTTCTGTCTCTGTTCTGAAATCTGTCAATGTATAGGTATGCATATAACATGGATAATATTTCTGTTATATAAACTAAATATAGTTTTACACTGTTTGATATAATAAACTGGAGTAAAGTTGTGTAATTAATTAAATAAAACCCCATGAACTTGTTTATCAGAAAAATATTTATTTGATTAAAAAGGAAACGTGACGTTTTAATGAAAAAATGTGAAAAAGACGGGAAATCACTTAAAACGGGGCCGCGGCCGCCGCCAGCATTACGCAGGCAGATATCTTGAAACTCTTACAATCCATTTGCGAAACGTTTTTTTCCGAATCATCTGGTGGGAAAGTCAGGAAAATTTTACCGGCGCAGAGCCTACAAATCGAGCTTTATCGGTTAGGTACTCCAGTCGAATGCGCTGTTCAGCTAGTTCAATAATTAATATGCTACCGCAGAGATAAGCATGCTCGTATAATGACAGTCACAAAGGATACGTCAGAGTACGCAGTAAACATATTTTAAAACATTTAAACTTAACTAAAACAATTTGAAATATACCTACCTATACTAAAAAGGGACGTTTTTCGTATGAATGCACGGTAAGTATTATGTGAAAGTGACTGCCGTGGCCAACCTCTCATAATCGGGCCGTAGCTCACGCCCGCCGCGGCCATAAATTAGACCCGCCCGCCGGAGCACGCGCTCCTCAATAAAGGCACATCACATTAGTCTTAACGTCCGCGGAACCGAGCAGCGTTCCACTTGACAAATAGCCGGCGAGAGTAAACAGCCGTAACTTGATGGACTCCTTGTAAATATGAGAGGAAATGTGCCAGAAAAATCTTTAAGTGAACTCAAGTGTTCAAAGTCATGAATAGGTACTGACAGATCGGACTGAAAAGCCAAGTGCATAAGGCTGCGTTGCGAAGGACTTCGTTTACTTATCGTCGCTCCGCTGTAAATAAATGAAGTGGTTTATAGGTTAATGAAAAACACATGCCTCGCAACGCATCCTCGCATCATCTGAGGAAACGCAGCCTAGAGTAAATAATGTGGAAAACATTGCATTTTCAGATTATCTATGTAATTTTCCGTATGTGGCCTGAGCACGCCGAGCCGAGGTCGTCGTCGTGTGAACGCACACCTGGTGTCTCTCACAGGTGTTGCAGATATTCTGTAGGTGGCGGCGATCTAAACTAATCAGTTAAAACGGATCTGATTTATTTTCCTGATTGTGTACATTTTATTTGTATAGTATGTCGCTGACTTCCTCTCAACTGCTCAAAGGTTGTCTGGAAGAAATGCCTTATAAGTTGTCCTTTGTACAATATTGCGTTTGTGAAATTTTGGTCTGTATTATTTTTCTATTGTAGGCACAATATAGTGTTGATCTATAAAACAACTTCTGTTGATTATCTCTTTCAAAAGTGATAATGGCATTTTATACAAGCAACTAGCTTTTCCTCGCAACTTCGTATGCGCAGAAATATTAAAAAGTAAAATCCCGATTTTTCCCGTTCCTGTGGGAAATTCGCAAAATCCATTCTTAGCGGATGCCTACGTCATAACATCTACCTGCATGCCAAATTTCAGCCCGATCCGTCCAGTGGTTTGGGCTGTGCGTTGGTAGATCACTATGTCAGTCAGTCAGTCAGTCACCTTTGAGTTTTATATATTTAGATATAAACTTGTCAAGGCATTATCATAATAATTTATTAAAATAAACACCGGCTACTCCAATTATCCAGTTCTTTTTCAAAGTACTAGACTTCCAAAAGCAAATATTTACTTCTCAAGTCTTCTTTACGTGGACTACAATCATGACAATCTGTTTATAATCGCTGTTTGTACGACGATCCACGAGCAAACGAGCCAGATAAGAATATATTAGCGAGCTGCCTCGGGGACGGGGAGCTGGCATCGGACACAAAGCGATCGCCTGCTTACCATAACGGAGCGGCTCCTGCGGCGCTCGTTACGTCGCTCCGTCTGTTGGAGAAAGGATCTCCATGTTTCGTCGATCGAGGGGGCGAAACGTATTTTGTATATTTTGTTTTGTATTTGTTTTTTTATTGCTTACCTACTAATACTTAGTTTCAATAAATGCAGAAGGGACTTTATTATGAAATTGGCAATGTAATTCTAGGGCATCATCCGTGTACTAATTTAGTAAGAAATCATTTATAATAGGAAGAATTCGAAACGTCAACAAATGGAAGATTTACGTCATGAATTACTGTTATACTAAAGTGTAGTCCTTGGTTACATTTTTAAATTTAAAGAGCTCGATTCAGCACATTCTAATTCACCCGCCGCCGTGAGCGTCAAAGGCAAAAATGCGGCGCATTACGGAGATGATTAACGTGTAGGCCGCCGCCGCCTTCGCGCTCGAGCGCCGGCCTTTGTGACCGCCGGAGGGACCCGGCCCTGCCTGATGCAAGCAGATGTAAGGCTACTGGCCGACTTTGCGCCGTCGAGAACCCGCTCATCGCCTAAACAATACGAACAAATATAAAAGCAGTCTTCACATTTCCTGAAATGGTATGTTTAGTACGTCTTGCCTGACAATATTGTATATTGGTTGAGAAGTTACCGTCCGTGACGCCCCGCCGCGCGGCGATTGGAAACGCGTCAGTCGGCAGACAATCGCCGTCTGTTTGTTTTCAATAAACTTCCATCCCCGTCAGGCTTGTCAGTCCCGCATGTACCCCTACAATCGGTGCATGTTGGATGAGAATACAAATGTCAATCTTGTGTGATACCGTTTTTATTTGGCTTTAATAAATTCCCGGTTGGGCGGCCTCGCAGCGGGGCACACGGTGCTAGTTACGAACGACACTCATTATCTTTATTTTTAATAAATATCACATTTCTGTTTTTCTGTGAGTGTTTTGTTGCCTCTATCTATAATCAGTATGAAAAGCGAGATCTCTGTGCGTTTGGTGCGTGGAATACGTAAGGAGGGGCCCTAATGATGCAGCGTCGAAGTGTGTGGGAGCTCTAACTTTGTGAAATAGAATAATAATTAATTACCGTAATGTATTAACTTCACCATTTTTCTCCATTTTACCTCGTACCATTAATTTTGTTAAATATTGTTCGCGAGTCGTACACGAGAGATTTATGTAGATGGAACACCGAGGGGTGCCAGGTTCGGTCGCCTCTATCTGGACTGGAATCAAAACCTGAATTCTAGTAAATAGTTAAACAGTTCTGTGACATAGATTGCTTTATTCAACATAAAAAATACTGCAAACGATAAAAAGAAAATACTAACCGATTAACGATTAAATCACATTTATAATACCTAGTACCTTTTTTTTAGTAGCCTGCTTTTGTATCCCACTGCTGGGCAAAGGCCTCTCCTTTCTTTCTTCGTCCCTCCCTGTTGAGGCCCAAGTAGTTTGCCACTCTTTTTTAAACTTGTATATTTATTTATTTAATACAAGCGATCTTCGAAATGGCTCTAACGATTTAGACGAAATTTGGAATATAGAGGTTTACGAAGGCGTCAAATCGACCAAAGCAAAGCAACCACCTGAGCAAGCTTCGGTAGCCCAGGTACTGGGACTAATATTAGGCATGGTGATGGCTGCGGCGGATTGAGTATAGTCGCGTGCAGCGAGTAAAGCGGGAAGCGGTTCCGGAGGTTGGAAAAACCAACACTAAGCTTGGGCTGCCTCTGAAACAGGGCTGATTTTCAATCTTTAGATAAAATTTATTCGTCGAATAGCCCATACATGTATTTGTTCCGGATTAAATTCGAATTTTGTATGGACTATCCGAAGAATAAATATCTGACGATTGAAAAAATAATCCCTTAACGTTCGAACGTTAGATTTTAACTTTTGAGAATACGAAGATACATACCTGTACGGAATGACACCACCACCACTACAGCCTGTTTTGCGTGCCACTGCTGGGTACAGGCCTCCTCTCGTCACGAGCGGGTTTGGGCTGTAGAACAACATTAGCGTCTTTCCTCTTTGCATGGCGTTTGTCACTTTCTATCTAAGTAGATGACTTCGTTTACATCGTAGACATACTTACTCGATCAGTGATCACATAGTCACACTCGTACGTAGTTACAGATTTCTTCCCTATCGGTGAGAGCGGCGGAACGGGGTGATTGATCGCACGGCTTTGCTCATTTAATCATTTCGGATGCCAAAGTGGAACCATGTTCGGTTCACGTCCCGTCGCTCCGGGGGTAGGTTGTTATACCCATAATAGCCACGTCCACCGCCGTCTTTCGAAACGAGTCAACAACAAGTATTACTGCTATATAATACTTAAAAAGGTCATAATTCCAAATCAATGAAAGTCTATCAGCTCCCACATAGGCCGCTCCCAGGCTCGCCACTCGGACTGTCACGTTGTTGTAAAAAGCATCCTATACTTAATGTTGTCCCGTGTCATAATCTGTCCCCATACCAGTTCTCGAGTTAAAACCGGACATGGCATTAACCTCGCATTCCTTTTGTACCGCACACTGACATTAATACAAGCTTTTTGCATTCCCAACCTCAATATGAGGCTTTGTGTTTTAGAGCAGGTAACCCGCATAATCCCGGGCTGGCCGTAAAACTGGGGAACACGGCATCCCGTTGGGCGCCGGCTCCGGTTAATTTGCCGGCCGCGGCGCGACACGGCGGCCCGAGCGGCTTAACGCCGGTGGGGCCTTTGGGGCCCGCAAAAGGATGCTTGCAGGGCTCGGAGTTGGAAACTGAACCTATACTAGGCAAATAACTAGGTAATGGCACGTAATGGTTGAAATAACTGTAAAAATATTCCAAAACTAATCATTAATCTCTATCTGCAAACTAACTTTTATCAATTTGTGATTGTCAGCAATCAAGTGTTTCTAAAGAAGTAGACTGAAAAGACTGAATCTGAAGTGGGACTGTCTGTTGCCTAGCTGAGAAAATAGGGTACTTAACCCGATTCAAATAAGCCAGGTATTCTCAAACTGGAGAGTCATTCATAAAACGAGGTACGAAAACCATTTTCCGGTGAGCACATGTTGAACACATTAATTATCGTAAGGCTGTGGCCCAATAGTATGTGAAAATAATGACAGTTGATGTTGTAACTGTTGTAAGTGGTCTCCGTGATAACATAGCTACTTAGTATGGAACGCCAACAGTTAGACATGCTCTAAGTAAAACTCGCCAATTTTCAAATTCACATTTAAATACATTCACATACCTTGAACAACTTCAGCAATCAGCATATTTGTATGAATATGTCCTCAATTTTACGTTGGAATAAAACTTGGCGGTAAACGATGGGCTCTACTCGTCAGAAGTCTCTTTCCAAGGAAACACAATTAATCTTGCCCGCCGGTCGGTGGCCGTGTATCCCCTCCCGGGCGCCGGCGGACGTGAAGGGCTCATTGTGAATGTAGGAGGTGACGCACGGCGCGGCCCGGACCGGTCGGTGTCCGGCCGGCCGGCAGACGCACGGCTGGTCGCCGCTGCCAGCTGCGACCTCACTGCTCGTTTATGCGAGGTATCCCTGAAACATCTGGTGTCTGTGTGTTTGGACAGACGGGCTCTTTTCATGCCAGTATCGCTAGGAAATGATACTTCTCCTTAGCATGATAATGACATTCAAGTGTGACAGAAATGTAGGCAAATCGCAGCGTGTTACATAGCCAAATATGAAAACTCTGACGGACACCAGTGGAGTTAACTGATCATCATTTCAGCCGATAGACGTCCACTGCTGGATATAGGCCTCCCCCACAAGGCGCGCCACTCAGACCGGTCTTGTGCCACTCGCATCCACGGCGTTCCCGCGACCTTTACAAGGTCGTCACTCCATCTTGTTGGAAGCCTACCGACAGCTCGTCTACCGGTTCGCGGACGCCACTCCAGAACTTTCTGGCGCCATCGGCCATCAGTCCTGCGAGCAATGTGCCCCGCCCATCGCCACTTAAAGTTCGTAATTATTCGGGCTATGTCGGTGACCCTAGTTCTACTGCACATATCCTCACTTCTGATTCTATCACGCAGAGAAACTCCGAGCATAGCCCTCTCCATTGCCCTCTGGGTGACTGAGCCTTCTTATAAGGTCCATCGTAGTCTCATCGAGTTAACTGAAAACATTTCAAAATTTTAGTAGGGCGTAACTCTAAAACCATTTCTGTATCTCTACTTAAAGGAGTCAATAAAAAAACGGTTTTTTTCGTTCAATACTTTTAGAGAAAATCGTGTTCTTGTGATAACTGGTGCGTGACGTCATCTCACTCAATTCACTGACTCTCGTAAAAAGCGGAACAGAACCATACATGCGCAGAAAGTGGTAAGACGACATTTTTGACTTACGTTCTTTTAGAATAAGGCGCTTTTTAATTTTGTGACTGAAATTGACAAAAATAAAAATATACGTATCCTTTTAATTTTCCCTACTTTCTAATTAGCTAATAAAATAGCCGTGTTAAAAAAATTAAATGTTGTCAATTTGCATTGTATTAAGTATATCTGGAGCGAGTAATGTCATCCGAGGCTTCTTTTGTCTTTATCTCTCCGTTATGAGGTTAGATAAAGAGACATACCTACAAGCCTTTTAAGCCACAAATTTTGGTCACAGGGTTATTTCCACTTATTAGATGGTCCATAGTCCGTCGACCAAAGAGTGTAGTTGCATATTGCGCCTCCGAATTCGCATCCGCTAGTTGGCGCTGTCGTCGCGTCGTGCACACTGCCAAGCCAATATGTATGATACCTTTGAACCCGCTCACGTACAACGAAGAGCTCACAGAAAGGGGATTTTACCACTACTAACCTGAGTTTGATTACAGATTATTTCCAAAACCCTTTCAGTGACAATTTACATTTATTGCGAATATTCTGAAAATCCCGCGTATGTAGTATTCATTTTATAGTAATGGAAGTTTGTATTGCCAGTGTTTAAGCGGTTCTCTATCTTTACTATATAAAATTCTCGTGTCACAGTGTTTGTAACCAAACTCCTCCGAAACGGCTCGACCGATTCTTATGAAATTTGGAGTGTATGTTCAGTAGGTCTGAGAATAGGACGTTAGCTATTTTCCATATACACAAAAAAAAACAAAGGCGGTACTAAGTCCGCGGGGTCACCCAGTTATAATATAAAATGTCGTAGAGCCACCACGCCGCGTAGCTTCGTAGCATACACTGAGACTCGTAGCACTACTTACTTACAGCTTATAATAAATTAGTGGCCAATGGTGTTTACGGCTGGCGCTGATTATACATCTCCGATACTGAACTGAATCAATTTTTATGTAATTTAACACATTTGTGGTTGATTAAAATCTAAATAAATCTCATAGTTTTCAAGATATTTCTTTCCAACCGGAAAAAGTCGCATGGACAGCTAATTTATATTAAAATAAAATACGAAAACGGTTAAAAATTATCGAGAAAATGCTTCACCATAACTGTATTATAAGGATCTGTCCTATTTGTGTACATTTTATTCGTCTATTCCGGCACTTTCCTCTCCACTGCTCAAAGGTTGACTGGAAGAAATTCCTTAAAGGGATAAGTTCGCCTTTGTACATTGTTATTATTAGTGATTTTTGTGTGTGAATTAATTTTGTGGTGTACCTGTACAATAAAGTGTTATTTACTTACTGTATTTTAAAGACAACATATGATGGTGAAATGCACATTATTATAATTTTTCGGACATTAAAGTTAGTATCCTGCTCAGAATGGCGTAGAGCTCTGAAATATCGTGTAATCGAGTTTATTGAAATAGTGTCCCTCCGGGCGGCCCGAGCTCGTGACCCGAAATCGGACAACTATTTTAGCTTTAATGAACCCGAAAACGTGGCAACATATTAACGGTTGTGCGAGAAGTTTTAATGAAGTTTTAAATAGTCGCGGTATACATTTTACAATAGCTCCATGCTGTGATTGCATTCCTAACGGTTGTATCGGATCATCAAATGAGGAATTGGATCGCTTTAGACTGACTTGTTGGTTGTGACTCCAAAGTACCTACTGCACATTTGGTAGCGCAGTAAAACGATACAATATTGTACAATATTGTCGGGCGCTAACACGGCCACGCCAGGGATTTGTCCGTTCCATCGCCGTCGTTCAAGATAAACATGGAGACTGCCTATTTCTAAACAGCTGGGTCTTTTGTGCTACTACATCATCCAATGTGTGCTATAGTCAAAACCAGTGCACTATGGTTCTCAAAAGACGGTCGATGTATGTCGCGCACGTGACACAGTCGCCGTCGCCGAGTGGCGGGCGGCGGGCCCGGGGCGGGCGTGATGGCGGCCCAAATCAAAACCTAATTTACCGTCGTTCAAATCGCAAATTGAGTGTGTCTTATCGGGATCACCTGATTCAAATGAATAAAATGAAATCTATAAATTGTTTGTTATTTTCTTTTAGTAGATATAATTTGAAAGTTTTTTTTTAGGAATTTCCAATTACTTTCTTCCAACTCATTCAAGTAAGCAGGATTTATTTACTCTTTCCTGTTATTACCAGCAAAAAATATCAAAATGAAAATTAATTGGCGCTTGGTTAATAAAGAAAAAGCGTCCTACAAGATAGCAACGGCTTTGAACGGAGAGCTTATTAACGTTTCTTATTTTTTTATAAATTGTTTGTACGTAGTGTTGTCCTCCGCTGGCTCGAGAAACGATTGATTGACATGACAACGATTTCTGGTGGCAAAATGTCGTATTTAGATAGAAAAGCAGGTCGGTGCCTGCGACAATTTCACGCTTTGTGGCTACACAAAAAAGCTTCGTCATCATCATCATCATCATCATCATTTCAGCCGATAGACGTCCACTGCTGGACATAGGCCTCCCCCAAGGCGCTCCACTCAGACCGGTCCTGTGCCACTCGCATCCACCGCGTTCCCGCGACCTTTACAAGGTCGTCACTTCATCTTGTTGGAGGCCTACCGACAGCTCGTCTACCGGTTCGCGGACGCCACTCCAGGACTTTCTTGCCCCATCGGCCATCAGTCCTGCGAGCAATGTGCCCCGCCCACTGCCACTTAAGGTTCGCAATTCTTCGGGCTATGTCGGTGACCCCAGTTCTACTGCGGATATCCTCATTTATGATTCTATCACGCAGAGAAACCCCGAGCATAGCCCTCTCCATTGCCCTCTGGGTGACCTTGAGCCTTCTTATGAGGCCCATCGTAAGCGCCCACGTCTCGTCACCATAAGTCATCACTGGCCGAAGACTTTTGACTTAAGACACTGCGGTAATTTGGACGAAAAGACACTGCGAAGCTTCCCGAACGCTGCCGAGCCGAGTCGGATTCGACGATTGATCTCTTTCTCGAAGTTGGACCTACCTAACTGGACTGTTTGTCCCAGGTATACATAATGGTCAACAACTTCGAGCGCAGAGCCTCCGATTATTACTGGAGTTGGCACAACATGGACATTGGACATGATCTTCGTCTTGTCCATGTTCATTTTCAGACCAACTCGATCGGAAACTGCTGAGGTCAACGAGCATAGCACTGAGGTCTTCCATGGTCTCAGCCATAACTACTATATCGTCGGCAAATCGAAGGTGAGTGATGTACTCGCCATTTACATTGATGCCTCGTCCTTTCCAGTCCAGCACCTTGAAGGCATCCTCCAATACAGCGGTGAACAGCTTCGGAGAGATTACGTCTCCTTGTCTGACTCCCCGCTGCAGTGGGATGGGCATCGTGGTCTGGTCCTGTAGTCGGACGGACATGGTGGCATTTTCGTACAAACACTTCAACACTTCGATGTACCAGTAGTCAGCTTGGCACCTCTGGAGAGACTGCAGCACAGCCCAAGTCTCGATCGAATCGAAAGCTTTCTCGTAGTCCACAAATGCAAGGCAAAGGGGGAGGTTATACTCTTCGGTCTTCTGTATAACCTGCCGCAATGCATGTATGTGGTCTACGGTACTATAGCCCTTTCGGAAACCGGCTTGTTCGGGAGGCTGGAATTCGTCAAACCTGCGCGCGAGACGGTTCGTAATGACTCTCGAAAAAGCTTCGTATCGAAATATAATTAAGACGTGCGCTTGCGTCTAGGAAAGGAATTCTTCCTACTTGAACAACATACAGTGACAGACGGGAACACTGTGGGTTAACATACAATGTGGCTTACTTTCATTCAGATTTTTTCAGTGCGTGTATTTTATACAATTGGTTATTCACGTGCTGACTGTTTTGTATAACTACTATGCCAGATAAATCTAAAAATCTAGCATCCCCGAGGACTTCAGGAGACAGTTTGCAGAACCATCTTAGTGTGGACGCGTCGTGCACAGACTGGAGCGCCGACGGCGGCGCCCACTTCTGGCTGGAGTTGCCGCCGCCCGCGCCGCAGCAGTGAGGACACAACTCGGGAAACCAGCCTACAGACTACTCTACGAATAAAACACAAACGTTTATTGCTGAAGTTGCAATAATGAAAGACGGCTAAGTCAACCTTGTCCTTGGCAGTATAAAACTAAACATTACATAACGATTAGGTATATTCCTAATGGATAATAATATTAGGTGGTCTAAAATATCAACGTGGGTATTGTACGAGTACAGTACAGCGAAGTGTCAATCGAGAAATACCCGAAGCACTAAACTACCTACTTATCAATTTTAGGCTACTCCTCATAAATTAAGATTTTAGGTATTCAATTGGCTCATTTAGTAATGGTTATGAATATATAATCGGGACTATGTTTATTCGGGGTGCTGTTCACTTTGTATACACACTTTATTTAAGCTTAATTTCAAGTAACTACTATTAAAACTCATAATAACCATGTTGCATAAAAACAAAATGCATAATTTTGTTTGTCACAATAATTAAATAACATAATGCTGTATAATCATAAAAACATTCTTCATAACGATCATTAGGAATAATTTTACTTGTATAACATAATATACATTCAGTGGTTATGGTTATTTGTTAGTTCGTTAGGTAAGTAGGTAAAGTAAACCACCACGACACGAAGCGGGGAGGAGGGTTAGGTAGAACTGTGAACCTCTCTAGAATCGAGTTTTTAATCATATTCTTTTTAAGAATATATAAAGAAAAACCTGAAATAAGTATGAAGACCACCACCGCCACCACCACTGTGCTTTTCGGTGAAGGAAAACATCGTGAGGAAACCTGCACGCATCTGCGAAGTAATTCAAGGTTGTGTGTGAAGTCCCCAATCCGCACTGGGTCCGCGTGGGGACTATAGCCCAACCCTCTCGTGATAAGAGGAGGCCTGTGCCCAGCAGTGGGCCGTAAATAGGCTGTTGTAGTAAGTATGAAGAAGAAAACATTTTTTTTTATACAAAGTGACTATTATGGCGATTTTCTGTTATGGAAATACATTACTATGCAAGTTAACTATTATTACTTTCGAAATTATGCTATTAGTTTTTATGCAATTTGTTTTTATGCTAAATGATCATTTCTGCAATTCAAAATTATGCAATTCGTTTTATGAAAAATGAAAATTCGCAAATAGTTGTTATTTTCAATACATTACACACCCGTCTATTCGACGTAAATCGACACAATATTGCCCTGTATATCGGGACTTCTTCACAAATCGTACCGCGTGGAGAAACTCCCCGCGGCCGGCGGCCCTCGGGCGATGTGATTCGTTAAGATGCAGGCGCAGGTAGGAACGCGTGCTTTTCTAGACTATAAACATTACTGAGACTTGAGACAGTAAAAGCAAGGCCATCTTCAATTTGACAAGGTTGCCGCGAAGGTTTTTATGGACCGTTGTCAGATCGTGACCCGTCCGCCGCGGGTGATCGTACGTCCCATCCCGTAAATAATACAATGCGAGCAATGTTTATTTGTGTTTACATATTATATTGCGGAAACTCAACGTACTTAAAGAAATAACTTTTTGGTATTCGCGGCTTTGTACACGTAAGGGAATTTAACAAAATCAAAACGGATTATGTTTCGTGTTATGTAATGGGCAAAGTAAAACTTTTCAAATAGGTTGAAATGAAGACAGGGCTTTCCGTCCCGTATCGCTAAATAAAACTTGTGGCCCCGGCCGGTGGTCCCGGCCGGTGGTCCTGGTCACGGAGGGTGTTCTAAATTAGTATCATCGTCGATTAAAAAGTTACTTCTGCCGTGCTGCACATTATTTCACATCAGCCTAGTTTAGTCAATAGCCACTCTTGTTCTTTGGCAGTCCATTAATCTTCCTCGTAGTTAATGGGTTTACTTTAACACGTCTATATTAACTTTTGGACTATTGTGGCATTTGAGTAACTCGTTTATCTTCGTAGTGCCTTCGTCTAATCTCGACCTGTGTAAATAAATAATTTCTTATTTTCTGCTTCAGAATTTTCAAAAACCTCATTATAAATCACCAAAAAAAATACTTTTTATTTTATTTATTTATTTCAAGGTTCTCCAACAATTGTTTACACTTCTTTCTTACACAGAAACTTATAAATACTTTAGACCTTAAGTGTAACAATTTTTTACAGGTGAACACCACATGCAAAGATTAGTGCGAGAAATCATTAATGAGTAACCTAGAACACAAAACAGTGCGACTTATTAGGTGATTAGTTTAGAGTTATTTTACAAAACAGGGACCTAAATTACGATATTCAATAATATTAATTTAAGATAAACACACGGGCAAAAAAAGACTAACTTAAAAAATATGACTATGACAGAATATGCGAGTATGATGCTTAGTGGAGAGTAGAAAAGGTAGTACATTCCAAGGGTCTGCTAGATAGTGCTATTCTTTATGAATTTTACGAAGTACTGAAACTATTTTGGCGGGCTTATTTTCTTTCTGAATACTTTTACCTACTTTGAATCACCTACTTTGATTACAGACAGTTTTAACGATCTGTGGAAGCAACTAGCCATCTGGGGGTTCCATCAATCAATCATGAAACTATTTAGAGTTTGGAGGATATCCAGCTTCTAGCGCTAGCGCCGCGGGCAGCCGAGCCGGGCGCGCCACTCGGAACAACTTTTTAACTCCATTCGACCATAAAAAGGCGCTTTTGATGCAATCGAGAATGCGGCGATGTTGGTTCCTATACTTTTGAAGAAACTTGCTACGTTTCCCAAGTAACACTAAGAGTTAATTTTGAGTGCTATAAGGGTGGTATTATGGCGGTCACTAACTCTAACAGTGTTAGAAGAGCGCTAGAATAGGTGGTATATCGGCGCTATAAGCCGATATAGCACCGATATAGCGCCATTTTGGCATAACTTTTTAGCGCCTTAAGTGCTATAATAGCGCTATAACAGTGTTAGTGGCCACTATCAACCGCTACAATGGCGCTACAAAAGCGGTCACTAACTCTTAAAGTGCTACAACGGCGCTACAATAGCAACCACTAACACTTAAAGCGATACAATACTCCATAATTAAAGCTTAAAGTGGCAGAGTTGCGGTACTATCGCTCTTAGTGCTAGAGTGGCGCTACAATAGCTACTACTAACACTTAAAGCTCTACAACGGCGCTACAACAGCGATTACTAGCTCTGAAAGCGATACAATACTCCAAAATGAACGGCTTAAACTCTTAAAGTGGCGATATATACATAAGGTTATATCGAAGAATATTTTAGTTTGACAGCTTATAGTTTTGTTGCATTTGTAAAGTGTCTTGTGATAACTTAATGGCTGAAAGTGAAGTTAAATTAAGGTACTTTACATTTCGTGAGTGAGCTCGTGATTCCACAGGAAATCAATTGCGCAGGTAAGTTTACTGTGAAACACTATACATATTATTATCAAATTCTGAAAGGGCTTTCATTTTAGTGGCTTTTTGCAGAATCATAACAAATGTATTGGTGTAGAGCATTGTTACAAAAATGTAAATATCCGATAAAAATAAGTTAATTAATGACTCATTTTCTTTATAAAAGAAAATCGGCATTCCGTGTCTATGCTATATACTTAAACATTTAACAATTCTATAGGTAATTTGTAATGTTTTGTGTGTAATGTAGATTATTTTATTTATTTATTACTTCAATAGAAATGGCGGACCTGTATGGGCCGCCAAATGAGTGGCTTTTAACTCCTATACCTGCACAAAGGCGCTATAACTCACTCATGGCTCTACAACAGTTCCAGAAATCTCTCTTGTAGCACCGAAAGTGATATAATTGAGTTTTATATCACTTTAAGCGCTATAGAAGTATTTTTAACTTCAAAAGAGTTCGCTGGCACTCTTCTACAACTAAAGCTCTTCCATATAGCTTAGGGTGGTAATAATCACTATAGCCTGTAAGGCAGCAGGCTTCAGCTGTATAATAGCGATAACAGACGCTCTTCTATCGCTGTTATAGACCTGAAGGCGTTAGGAGACACCACTATAGCACTGTTAGGGTTAAAAGCACGAAATTATATCCTTTATAGAACTTAGAGTTATATCATGCTAAAAGCGATAGCACTAACTGCGTAACCTGCACAAGAGTGATTGTAGTCGCTGTTATACGAGTTTAAGCTTATTATAACTCTCTTATAGACCCTTTTTACGCTCTTTAGTGGTAGTAGACTCTATTAAGCCTTTTGTATCGCTGTAACAGTTAAAGGTGGCTGTTGTAGCACCCTTGTAGCCCTTAAGGCTATAAAATAAGCTCTATATGTCGCTAATGTGTTTCGACTCGCGAGCCGCATGCAGCTAATGAAGGGTCAATTGCGGCTATTCAAGGTAACCATAAAAATATATTTTGATGCGAATGAGATCAAACGTTTCGTAAATAGCACGAGCAAAATAATTTCAAACCCAAATACATTATGCAGCCTCGCATGTATCGCAATTTAGTATGAAGTGACAAACCTGAAATCAGAATCGAAGATTATTCCGTCAACAGACTCTTTGTCTAAAAAGTATGCCGACCCCTCGGCTAGTAGACCACATCTGAATTAAGTACTCTGGATTTCTTGTATGTAAGATCTTGTATGTAAGACATCTGTCAGTTTTTCACTTCTATTGGGTGTTTGATATTTGAATCGCAAATGCGGAATTAATATTCCGAAGAGGCTCGGGGCGCCCGGCGACGACGCTGCGACCCGCACTTCACCGTATTTTTTTTAAAATAGAATATAGAAAAAGAATTCGCTTCTCATTTGACGCGACAATTAAAACCATCTTGGTAGTATCTTCAATAATTAGCAACCTTCTACAATCAATCTAGCAACTCGTTTGTGACCTTAGATCTATTGAATAGTAGTGACTAATGTACTGAATTAAAGAAATATTCGTTTAAACAGAAATGTCTGTTTATTATCTTAAAGACACTCGGAAGCAATATCTTTTGAATACATGTACGAATAATAACAGATCTGTCAACAGACAGACGACCATAGTCAATGGACACAGGCAGTGAATCCTTTTTACTAGTTAATCATTATACTATGAAGGTTATTTTGTATTAAAACATTTACACAATTCAACACGCTCCCCTCAAAATAAGCTTCTAACCTTTAATCAAACACACAGTACATTTGTAGAAAACCTACCGTTTTCAACAAATATAACTTCCGAGTGCTCAGCTGGGGAATTACAATATGATCCAACATTTGTTGCAAGGATTAGGGAAACCCAGAAAAACCTAACCAGATCATTGCACCTCAAATAATCAACAAAAACAAAATCAAAATTCTAACTCTATATCACACTATAGCACAGCACCGTAACACGTTTACTCCAAACCCATTTTCTTTTTCATAGCTTGAAAAGTATAGGATGGCAACGGCTTAGTCAACACGTCAGCCAGCTGTTGACCTGTAGGAACATATTTTAATTTTATAACATTTTTCTCAACTTGCTCTCTCGAGAAGTGATACTTGATGTCAATATGTTTAGACCGCTTATGATTAGTTGGATTATTAGCAATGCTAATACAGCCATTATTATCCTCATGTAAAATTATGGGTTGTTCGATTTTTAAATTAATACTTTGTGCTAGAGACTTAAGCCATAATGCTTCTTTGACAGCCTCAAACAGAGCCATGTACTCGGCTTCTGTAGACGAAACTGCCACTGTAGTTTGTCTCTTTGTGCACCACGTTATTGTGCAACGGTCAAATAATTGAAACAAGTAGCCGGTAGTACTTTTCCTGTCACTATTATCCTGACCACCCCAATCAGAGTCTACGTAGCCACTTAAGATGTTATCATACTCACTTCTTTTGTAAGTTAATTTCAAAGACATGGTACCTTTAAGATACCTTAACACCCTTTTGAGACATTGCCACAACTCCTGATTATTATTATTTGTATAGCGGCTCAATATACTAACAGAAGTACTTAAATCAGGGCGTGTGCATAGCATTACGTACATTAAACACCCTATTAGGTTTCTACAGGGAGCATCACATTTGTTTTGTGAATTTAGAGCCTCACAGTTTAGTTTAGCTTCAGTGGGAGTACTAACCGGATTACACTCACTCATGTTAAATTTAGTTAGAATTCTTTGTATATAGGCACTTTGATCTAATGTAATTTTATCTGAATATCTTGTTACTTTTATACCAAGAAAGAATTTTATATCTTTTAGGTCAGTCATTTCAAATTTACTCATCAAATATTCTTTAAAACTATGCATTGTTTGGGTATTTGCACATGCTATTACTAAATCATCGACATATAAAACTATGTATATATTTTTATTTATGTCATTTTTATCCAAAATATATATACATCTATCTACTGCAGAATTTTTAAACCCTTTTTCAATTAAAGATTTTTCAAATACTTCAAACCAACATCTTGCAGCCTGTTTCAAACCGTACAAGGCTTTATTTAATTTACATACAGTATTATTATTTTCAGTTATGACACCTTGAGGAACTTTCATGTATATTTCCTCTTTTAAGATGCCATTTAAGAATGCAGTCTTAACATCCATGTGATGAATGAGTAAATTATTTTGATTTGCAAAACTTATAATGAAACGAAAACTAGCTATTCTAGCTACTGGCGCGAAAGTTTCATTGTAATCAGTAAGGTATTCCTGACTAAAACCTCTAGCAACTAGACGTGCCTTATATCTCACGGGTTTACCGAAACCATCATTTTTAATCGTAAAAATCCATTTACAATCAACTATGTTTTTATTTTCTGGTCTCGGAACTAGAGTCCACGTGTTATTACTTTTGAGCGAGTTTAGTTCATCATTTACTGCTTTGTCCCACTCAGCTCTTTCATCAAGATATTTGATCTCATCGAATGATTTAGGTACCTTTGAAGAAACCGAATGAGCGCTATATAAATACTCTTCGTTCACATCCTTATACGATACGGATGGTTGACCTTTTATCCTTTCACTCCTCCTTGGTTCAAATGATTGATCAATTGCAGAAACTTGATCATTAACAGATAATCTATCAGGAATTGTATCAGATTGAAGTGGCATTGTATGACCTAATTTACGAATTTTACTAATACTGCCTTGTTCATCAATTTTCGAATCAATTGATTTAGGGATGCCAAAACGTTGAGACTTTAACGGTACTGATTTCGGTACATAATCCTTATCAGTTTCACCACGAGAGCATTCACCTTTACTCCCTTCAGGCTCTAACAAAGGCCTGGAGTCAACAAAATTAGTCTCTTCAACAATAACATCCCTGACAGTTTCAAACTTTTCAGAATCTGTGCTCCAAACTTTATAGCCATTGGGGTGATAACCTACTAGTATACCCTTCCATGACTTTTCGTCAAATTTATCTTGACTTCTTTTGTTATGTACATACACAGTTGAACCAAACACCCTAAGTGTTTTTATATTAGGTTTTCTATCATGCCACATTTCATATGGTGTTTTGGTTAGTTCTAAAGCCCTTGTTGGAGTAATATTAATCAAATGTACTGCAGTTAATACTGCCTCGCCCCAAAAATATTTCTCCAACTTTGCACCGCTTAACATGGAACGAGCTTTTTCAGTTATAGTTCTAACCATTCGTTCTGCTACACCATTCAACTGTGGAGTTCGCGGTACTGTTAAGTGATATGTGATACCTTTTTGTTTACAGTAATCTTTCATATCAGTAGACAAATATTCTCCACCATTATCACTATATAAATATACTAACTTCGAATTAAACTTAGCTTCACTTTTTGCAACGAAGTCTTTAAATGCTGAGAATACATCTGATTTATAATTCAATAAATACACCACACAATAATGTGTAAATTCATCAACAAATAACACAAAATATTTTTTGTTGTCAATTGTTGGAGGAGTGACAGGACCTGCTACATCAGAGTGAACGATAAATAAAGGCCTTTTTACATAACTTTTGTCTTTTTGTTTATTAAAAGGTAGACGTGTCTGTTTTCCATTAATGCAAGCTTCACATAAAGTATCAGTAGGCGAAACATTTTCAATTTCTTTCATGTCTCCAATCATATCATGATGTTTTAATTGAAGAAATTTACTTTTGCTTATATGACCTAAGCGTTGATGCCATATTTTATAATCATTATTACTTTGACATGTTTGGGAAACTGACACGTTCATCTTTATAGGTAAATTAAAATCTAAGATAATTAAATTCTGACGAGATTTACCTTTCATGATGACTTTACCATCTTTTATAACGTGTGCTCCGTCCTGGTCAAAGATTACCGTCAGCCCCGCTTGCTGCATCCTGGCCACGGACAGCAGGTTGTACGGTACCTCGCGGCAGTACAGCACATTCTCCAACACGCCGGAAGTGCCCGTGTTACTGGTGACCTTAATAGAACCACGTTTTGTAGCTGAAATAAATTCACCCTTTTTAGCTACCGTAATTTTTACAGGTTCATTCAAATTATGACAAGAAATGAAAATATCATCCCTGTTAATAATATGGTCCGATGCTCCAGAGTCTAGTATGAAAGATAATATATTGGTATTATTTTCTTGTTGGTACTGTCCAGTCATGAAAGCATATCCAGAAAAATCAATTAATGTTGACGTTGATGGTTTATTTGTTTCAATGGCTTGGATAGTTCTAACTGTTTCAGGGGTAAACTTTTTATTTCTTTTATAATAATAACAATCTCTCTTCAAATGGCCATTACGTCCACAATGGTGACATTTTATAAACTTTTGTTTATTCTGTCCTTTATATTTCTTATTATTCTGGTGAGTATGAGAAGGTATTTGCTTAACACTGTCAAATTTTCTTTTATAAGGCCGGTTTACACTGAGAATTTTGGAGCTTGTGTCAGAACTTTCGCTTTTCAGTTTAATTTCTTGATCTAATAATCTGGTCTTAACAAATGCAAGCGTTAAATTGTCTTCCGACAGCGTTTCTATAGCCGTAATAACACCATCGTATGTATTCGGTAATGTGAGTAGCAAGTGCGCCACTTTATCTGTTTCTTCCAGTTTTGCACCAGCAGCCACTAACTCCATGATTAAATCGTCAAATATAGTGAAATGTCTTACCAGCGGTACATCATTCTGAAGTTTCAAACTTAATAGTTGCTTTCTCAAAGCCAGTTGGCAAGCAAGACTTTTACGTTCGTACAAAGAATCCAAATTTTGAAATACTTCCTGGGCAGTGATTGTATCATTTACAAATCCAATTAAAGAGTCCGACAAATACTCTACCAGAATGTTTTTTACGGTCCGATTGTTTTTCTCCCACGCGTTAGTTCTCACTTGAGGAATCGGTTCATCTATCACTTTTAAAATTTCCATCTCACTCAATAAAGAACGTATTCTGAATTTCCATATACTATATTTTTCACCATCAAATTCCTTTATATTTCTCTTTTTTTGTTTTGTAGAATCCATTTAGTAGGAAAATTTTTCAAATTTACGTCAATTTATATGAACGGAACACGTCATGAAAATTTTTAAATTTTGAAAAATTTTACGAAATCACAATATAATAAATACGTAGCTGGGTCCGTAACCTATTGAATAGTAGTGACTAATGTACTGAATTAAAGAAATATTCGTTTAAACAGAAATGTCTGTTTATTATCTTAAAGACACTCGGAAGCAATATCTTTTGAATACATGTACGAATAATAACAGATCTGTCAACAGACAGACGACCATAGTCAATGGACACAGGCAGTGAATCCTTTTTACTAGTTAATCATTATACTATGAAGGTTATTTTGTATTAAAACATTTACACAATTCAACAAGATCTGTGAATAATTACCTATTATGTATCCCTTTTTTCGAGTTTTATTTCAATACCTACTCAATCTGGGAAATTAAATCAGAACTCAGTCTGGAGTGTTTATTCCACACATGGATTACGTATACAAAAACCTTTCCAATTAAAATTGGATTAACGCATTCACTGCCACTTCTGTTTTACGAACTTTCGCCAGGTGCCACATCTGTCATTAAGGGAACATTGCAACGCACATTGTGCGTTCAAGGCACTGCGGGAAAGTCAGCAAAACGCATATATGCGTCGGTGGCAGTGAATGCGTTAAATTGTTCCTTTCAATTTTCCATTTGAACACCAACATGTTGCTTATCGCAGCCGAGTTGGGCGCGTTCGAAATAATTCATTAATCACCAGTTATTCTTCAATTAGTCCGGCTGTTTGCGAAGCCGTGAGCTGCCGCCGGAGTGATTTCATCGCGCCTCATCAGAACAAACAAAGCATTGCCGGGCGGTGATGAATGATGATATTAATTCGTTTACGGCTAGCGTAGCGCGCCCTCCGGCCGCCGCGGCGGTCACTCTTACTGTATCTCTGTTATAATAATTATATAATAATAGTAATATTTCTCGCTAGAGGAAATTGTGCTCAGACAGATTGATTTGCCCTACTTTATTACATTTGCAATTCCAATGATTATTAAACGTTCACAATATGTAACTCAAGAACTTGGGATTTCCTTTGTATCCATTATAATATTAATAGTAGTTATGTTGTGTTGTAGATGGAGCGACGACATCGTGAAGGTCGCGGGAAACCGGTGAAAGCAATAAGTCGCACAGGCCCGATCCGAGTGGCGAGCCTTGGGGGAGGCCTATGATAATGTTCAGCAGTGGACATCTTTCGGCTGAAAAAATGATGATGATGATGAGTAGTTATGTCAGACTTACATCGCTATAGGTACTTGTCCTGTATTCCAGGAATTAAAGGAAACAGCCCAAAATCGTTACAATCCAGTTTAATCGTCGGTAGTCAACTGCCGTGTCCTGCAAAACACTTCACTAAATTTATAGGTACCCACATATATACTACAATCCCTCCACCATTAGATTTAAAGTATAATAATTAGGATTACTAGGTATACGTATATAAATACAATTTTATTTTTTATAAAAGTCTTTATAACGAACATTTTTATTCCTAGTGGAACGGACAGGTCTCCCTACTAGTTATGACCCTCCAAGATCCATGGGTGCAGCCTCTTCGACCGGTCGCTCTTCCTCCCGTGTTGCATCAGAGCCAAAGGTTTCCACTGAGTTCTCCGGCACGACTTCATAGTGCACCTGTTGTTGAGGGGAAGATGGGTCCGGGATTGAACAAAATGATCCATCGAGTCCCTGGTCCTCTGTTGAAGGCATGGGACCTTCAGTCTCCAGTTCTACAGGGTTCTGATGGGATGGCGACTCCATGGGTTCCGTATTCTCAACAGGGGGGAGATTTTCATTCGAGTCTCTTTGTTCAGGCATACTAATCTCATAATCACCATCTGTGATCTGTACGTCCGTTCCTTTATAATGTTGTAAATAATCTACATGTTTCTTCAACTTCAAATTTAAATCGGGTACGAAAACCCAGAACTTCCTATTTCCTAGCTGTTCTTTAATGAACCCACGTTTCCATACGTGTTTTGTTCCATTGTTATAAAAATGTTTCACGAGCACTTGTTGTCCAAACTTAAAATCTATATTTCGTTTACCACCAAAACGATCACTCTGCAAGATCTGTTTGTGAACAACGTTATCTTTAGGTGCGGAGCAAGCGACGAGCGCGTCCGCGGCGAGCGGCGTCGCGGGCCGCAGCAGGGCGAGCCGGCAGCGCAGCGGGCGGCCCAATAACAGCTGGGCAGGCGAGAACCCTGTCGTACAATGAATTGAATTTCTATAATTAAATAAAAGTTTATTAATTTTCTGTTGCAAGGATGTGCCTGGCGAGTTTTCCGCTAAACATAATTTAATTCCTCTTTTTATGGTTTTGACAGTGTTCTCAGCCTGCCCCTTTGACGCTGGGTGATAAGGAGCGATTGTCAAGTGTATTATACCGTTTACGCTACAAAAATTCTCAAACTGTAACGAGCAGAAATTGGTAGCATTATCTGTGACTAGGGTCCGCACTAACCCAAATCTACTAAATATTTCAGACTACTTTTCAAGAACGCACGAAGTACCAGTGTGAGTCATTTGAAAACATTCAACCCATTTCGAATTTGAATCTACCACTATTAAAAATTGTTTGTTATCTAAAGAAAACATATCGAGATGAATTCTTTCCCAAGGCCGTTTCGTGTAGGGCCACGGCATGAGCGGACAGCGAGGTGGCGCATACCGGAAAGCGTTACACACACTACAGCCTCCTATTTTTTCTTCAATGTGGCGGTCTATATTAGGCCACCACATACGAGCCCTAGCTTCACTTTTCGTCTTTACGACGCCAAAGTGTGATTCGTGCAGTTCATTTAATAAAGATTCTCTCAAAATTTCTGGTATCACCACTTTATGGCCCCTTAAAATACAGCCGTTCTCCACGCTTAGCTCCTGTTTACATTTTAAAAAAGGCTTGATATTTTCATTTGCCATTTTAAGGGGCCAACCCTGGCGTATGAATTCCGCTACCTTACGCAATGTCTCGTCGCGTTCGGTTTCTCGTTTAATGTCGCTTACTGTTATCGGTTTAAACATGGAATCGGACACGAAATTAATGTTTACCATTTCCTCGTCCTCAGGTTCGCATGAGGCCTCCTCGCAACGAGGTACCGAACGCGATAAGTAATCGGCTACGTTATGTTCACTTTTCACGAACTCTATATCAAAATTATATGCCGATAAAAACAAGGCATATCGCTGTAATCGATTAGCGGCCATCTCCGGAACGCCTTTTTTAGAACCGAAAATCGTCAACAGGGGTTTCTGGTCAGTTCGCAGCGTGAAGGGAGTCGCCCGTCCATATAGGTAGTTATGAAACTTTTTAATAGCAAAAACAATGGACGTCGCCTCCTTCTGAATTTGCGCGTAGTTTAGCTCTGCCTTACTGAGCGAGCGCGAGGCATAG